>CM061748.1:300700708-300985708 GCA_030979885.1 Lolium multiflorum | reverse complement strand
GAGTCCGAAGCTTCTTTCGTAACTCCCAGAATTTCTTCGTAGTGGCTCCGTTCCATGCCTCATTTCATAGGGAAGCCAAAAGTGGCTCTATTTCATTCTATTTCACTTCCTAGCACTTCCTATCATTTAATATCCATCCCTTTGGTCTTATTGACATAAGAGATGTCATTTATAGTCTATCTCTTTCTATATATGGAAAGTCAAGAAATTCTCATCGAAACATCGAGAAATTGTGCATATAGAAAACTCTAAAGAAAGAAAAAAAGGAGACCCATGCCATGATTTTAAAATCTTTTCTATTTAGTAGTCTAAGTTTCTCGATGAGGATAATTAATTCGGTCGTTGTGGTCGGACTCTATTATGGATTTATGACCACATTCTCCATAGGTCCCTCTTAGATCTTCTTTCTCCAATCTTGGATTAGGGAAGAAGGAGATATTCGCGACTACTGGTGGGGTTTCATTATGGGGCAGCTCATGATCTTCATATCGATCTATTATCCACCTCTGTATCTATTCTTTCTTAGCTAAACGGGTGGAGGATCCACCCAATTTATATCATGGTGTCAAAAAACGGATCCGAATTTGACTGAAATGCACACTTCACAGGTATTCATTTTGATGATAATAAAAAGTACAAGTAAGTAAAATGCGAGAGAAATAATTGCAGCGAGTGGCCCAATCCTTTTTAGCACAAAGGACAAGCCGGTTTGATTACTTATAATGACCAAGCGTTCTCGAGGACACACGGGATTTTAGTCTAGTGCTTTCGCTACATATGGCTAATTAATCTTCATTGTTTTGATAAGTGTTGTGTGGGTGAACCTATGCTAATGTACCGCCCTTCCTAGGACTAATACATACTTGTGATTATACCTCTTGCAAGCATCCGCAACTACAAGAAAGTAATTAAGATAAATCTAACCACAGCCTTAAACTCTGAGATCCTGCGATCCCTCCTGCATCGATATACCAACGGGGGCTCAGGTTTCTGTCACTCCGGCAACCCCGCAATTGGCAAACGAGTACAAGATGCATTCCCCTAGGCCCATAAAGGTGAAGTGTCATGTAGTCGACGTTCACATGACACCACTAGAAGAATAACACCACAACTTAAATATCATAACATTGAATATTACTCAACCATAATTCACTACTAACATTTAGACTTCACCCATGTCCTCAAGAACTAAACGAACTACTCACGAGACATCATATGAAACATGATCAGAGGTGATATGATGATGAATAACAATCTGAACATAAACCTTGGTTCAATGGTTTCACTCAATAGCATCAACAACAAGTAGAAATACCGGGAGAGTTTCCCCTATCAAACAATCAAGATCAAACCCAAATTGCTACGGCGGAGACGAGGTGCTGCGGCGGAGATGGCGGTGATGATGATGAAGATGATGATGATGGTGATGGAGATGATGTCCAGCTCGATGACGGTGACGATGGCGTCGATTTCCCCCTCCGGGAGGGAATTTCCCCGGCGGATTCCTGCCCGCCGGAGAGCTCTTTTCTCTCTGGTGTTCTCCGCCCCGCAGAGGCGGCTGTAACTCTTCGTGAGGTACCCTCTGTGGCTTAGGTTTTCGGGACGAAGGGTTTCGCGAAGAAAAGGAGGCGAAAGGGGCTGTGGGGCCCCCACACCACATGGTGGCGCGGCCAGGCCATGGGCCGCGCCGGCCTGTGGTCTGGCCCCACCTTGGGCCTTCTCAGCTCCTCCTTCTGGCTTCCTTCGTCATCTTGAAAAATAGGATTTTTGGTATAATTTCCTTCCACAGTTGATCTTCCGAAATATTGCGTTCTGACGGTGCTTTTTCCAGCAGAATCCTGGCTCCGGTGCTTGATCCTCCAATAATGATGAAACATGCAAAATAGATGAAATAACATAAGTATTGTGTCCCAATATGAAATATATCAATGAATAACAACAAATTATGATATAAAATAGTGATGCAAATTGGACGTATCAACTCCCCCCAAGCTTAGACTTCGCTTGTCCCCAAGCGAAACTGAACTCGGTAAACAGGACCACATGTTTATGGAGTGAAGAGTCGATAAATAAAATACGGACAAGAAGCATCATATTCATTCACACAAGACATTATAGTAAACAACTTCCTCATATAACTCAACTTGAAACAAGTATAAGGTAATCACAAATAAAGGTGCATAAGAAATCATAATTGGTGATGGCAAACTTTGTTCTTGGTCAGAGAACAGTTAACAGATTATACTTATCTATTGAGCAGCGCTCTCATATTAAAGCTTATGGTAAACTGGCATACTCAATCATAATGGTCTCCTCATGATCATTGATAACTTGCAAAGCTATATTCATTCAGATAAAACTTGTACTAAACAAGGAAGAATAAAAGACATGATGAAGCAAATCACAATATAATGGTTTGATCACAACTACTCAAATGCTTGCTTGAGATGGAGGGAAATAGGTTTACTGACTCAACATAAAGTAAAAGACAGGCCCTTCGCAGAGGGAAGCAGGGATTAAATCATGTGCTAGAGCTTTTTCAGTTTTGAAATCATATAGAGATAATAAAAGTAACATTTTGAGAGGTGTTTGTTGTTGTCAACGACTGGTAGCGGGTACTCTAACCCCCTTGCCAGACAAACCTTCAAAGAGCGGCTCCCATATTATTTTCATTTTATGTGGCACTCCTTCCAACCTTTCTTTCACAAACCATGGCTAACCGAATCCTCGGGTGCCTGCCAACAATCTCATACCATGAAGGAGTGCCTTTTTATTTTAGTTTTATTATGATGATGACACTCCCCCCAACCTTTGCTTACACAAGCCATGGCTAACCGAATCCTTCGGGTGCCATCCATCAATCACATACCATGGAGGAGTGTCTTTTTAGTTTAATTAATTTGGGACTGGGAATCCCATTGCCAGCTCTTTTTGCAAAATTATTGGATAAGCGGATGAAGCCACTAGTCCATTGGTGAAAGTTGCCCAACAAGATTGAAAGATAAAACACCACATACTTCCTCATGAGCTATAAAACATTGACACAAATAAGAGATACTAAGTTTTGAATTGTTTAAAGGTAGCACATGAAGTATTTACTTGGAATGGCAGAAAATACCATGTAGTAGGTAGATATGGTGGACACAAATGGCATAGGTTTGGGTTAAGGTTTGGATGCACGAGAAGTATTCCCTCTCAGTACAGGTCTTTGGCTAGCAAGGTTAATTAGCAAGCATAAGAGTCGAGGGAAACAAACAAATATACATGTGATAGAAACAATCATGCATCTTCCTTGTAAGCACAAACAATTTTAACTTCAGAATAATAAGCTATGAGCTAACAAGAAAGAAAGACAATGAAACAACTACATGTATTTCTCTTTTCTACTTAAACCTCAAAGTGTTGTTGCTATTGACCAATGCTAAGTTTGCCAAAACCAAATAGATTTATTCAATGCTCCCAAAGTGATACCAATACTAACAACAAGGTAAATCATATAGTAGAGATTGCAAACTAAAATAAGATGTGCAATATGTAAATGATAAGACTTCTCATTAATATTCCATAACGATAACTCACACCAAGGGATACATAGATAACCAACTAAAGGAGAGATACTTCCAAACTGCAACCCATCTTATATGATAACTTCCCTACTCATGATATGACACTACTTGACAATAAAAAGTAAAAGGTAGTGATAATGTGATACCGCGGCACTCCCCCAAGCTTGGAACAAACCAAGGGGATGCCAATACCGATGATGAATTACTCCTTTGGCGATGGTGGTGATGAACTCCTCCCGCGCTTCTTACAGATCTCCTTCAGCTTCAGTTTCTCAGCTTGGCAATTCTGCACTAAGACTCGAAGAGATTCATTGTTATCTGAAGTTGGCGATGATGACCTTGTGATGTGAATCGAGTGGTATTCCAGCATTCTTCGGAGACGGCAATTCTCCTCCTGGAGTATCTCCACTTCTCTTCTTAGAGCCCGATATTGATCACAAAACTCATCGGTAGTCCGTAGAGCTTCTTCCAACACAGGGAAGGAGTCGAGGCTAAGAGCGGGTGGTAAGGTCCCTGCAAGTTATGAGAAAAAGAACGTCGAGTGTCAACAGATCCCACCAAGATTTGCTTGCTCCCAACGGCTTGCTGCTCTTGTCTTGATGGCACCCTCTTCACTTCTTCCTCCGAAAGCCCCTTGCCCTTGTTGTTGGAGGCCATGGTGCTTCTAGACCGAAAACAGATCCTGGCAGAAACAGCTCGAAACAAAACACGTCGAGAAAACGATATACGGACCTCCAGGGGTCCGGGGGATTATATAGCAAAAATTTTCACGACAAAAGGAAAGTACCAGATCGAACTAGAGTCGGAAAGGGGCGACGAGGCGGCCAGACCATAGGTCGGCGCGGGCCCAGGTCAGGCCGCGCCGGCCTATGGTGGCACGCCCTCGTGCGTCCTTTCCACTCCGTTTCGAACTCGTAATTTTTCATATTTTCCAAAAACAGCAAAAATATAGTTCGGAAAGTAAATTGCGAACTTTTCATTACCAGTACTGTTACCTATTCAAAGTCGAGTTCTGGCGGACTGTCAATTTGTCCTTTGATGAAAGCCTCCGGTGTTTCCACTCGAATAATATCAACATCAACATTATAGGAATCACCTGAGATATAATGCTTGAGTCTTTGTCCATTCACCACTTGCGTAGCATTGCCTTGGAGAGAGCTAATTTTAATTGCTCCTGAACGATACACCTCCTCAACAACATATGGTCCTTCCCATTTCGAGAGTAATTTCCCTGCAAAGAATCTGAGACGAGACCGATACAATAGGACTTTATCCCCAATATTAAATTCTCTTTTGATAATCCTTCTATCATGCCATTTTTTAACTTTCTCTTTAAAGAGTTTAGCATTTTCATAAGCTTCACTTCTCCATTCATCTAGAGAACTTAATTGCAACAACCTCTTATTACCGGCAAGTTTAGGATCTTTATTTAATTCTCTAACAGCCCAATAAGCTTTGTGCTCTAGTTCTAAAGGTAAATGACAAGCTTTCCCATAAACCATTTTATAAGGTGACATTCCCATGGGATTTTTATAAGCAGTTCTATAAGCCCATAGTGCATCCTTCAATTTACTAGCCCAATTCTTTCTAGTTTTATTAACAGTCTTTTGCAAGATAGATTTAATCTCTCTATTTGATAATTCTACTTGCCCACTAGTTTGAGGATGATAAGCGGAAGCAATTCTATGATTAATACCATACCTAGCAAGAGTTTTTCTAAAACCACCATGAATAAAATGAGAACCTCCATCAGTCATAATATATCTAGGAACTCCAAATCTAGGAAAAATAATATCTAAAAGCATTCTTAAAGAGGTCTCACCATCAGCACTTTTTGTAGGTATGGCTTCCACCCATTTAGTAACATAATCAACAGCAACAAGTATATGAGTGTTACCTTCTGAAGACGGAAAAGGTCCCATGAAGTCAAATCCCCAACAATCAAATGGTTCAATAACAAGAGTATAATTCATAGGCATTTCATTACGTCTGGAGATATTACCAACCCTTTGGCATTCATCACAAGATAAAATAAACTTTCTCGCATCCTTGAAGAGAGTTGGCCAATAAAAACCTGATTGTAGAACCTTTTGCGCGGTTCTTTCTCCGGCGTGATGTCCTCCATAAGCACTACCATGACATTTACTCAATATCTCTTGTTGTTCATATTCGGGAACACACCTTCGCAGAATACCATCCACTCCTTCTTTATATAAGTGTGGGTCATCCCAGAAATAATGCCTCAAGTCATAAAAGAATTTCCTCCTTTGCTGAGCTGAAAAGGTTGGAGGCAAGTACTTGGAAACAATAAAGTTAGCATAATCAGCATACCAAGGACTGTCTCGCGAGCTCACCTTTATTACAGCCAATTGTTCATTTGGAAAACTATCATTAACAGGAACAGGATCATAAGCAATATTTTCCAATCTAGACAAATTATCAGCAACAGGATTATCAGCACCTTTCCTATCTACAATATGTAAATCAAATTCTTGCAAAAGAAGTACCCATCTAATAAGCCTCGGCTTAGCATCTTTCTTTGTCATAAGGTATCTAATTGCAGCATGATCAGTATGAATTGTAACTTTTGAATCAACAATATAAGATCTAAATTTATCACAAGCAAAGACTACAGCTAATAATTCTTTTTCAGTTGTAGCATAATTTCTTTGAGCAGCATCAAGAGTTTTACTAGCATAATGAATAACATTCAGTTTTTTATCTACTCGCTGTCCAAGAACAGCGCCTACAGCAAAATCACTAGCATCACACATAATTTCAAAAGGCAAATTCCAATCAGGAGGTTCAACTACAGGAGCAGTTGTTAAGGCTTTCTTTAGAGTTTCAAAAGCTTCCTTACAATCATCATCAAAAACAAAAGGTACGTCTTTTTGAAGAAGATTAGTAAGAGGCTTTGAAATCTTGGAGAAATCTTTAATAAATCTCCTATAAAACCCAGCATGACCAAGAACACTACGAATACCTTTAACATCCCTCGGATAGGGCATCTTCTCAATTGCTTCAACTTTAGCTCTATCAACTTCAATACCTCTTTCAGAAATTTTATGTCCCAATACAATTCCTTCATTAACCATAAAGTGGCATTTCTCCCAATTAAGAACAAGGTTAGTTTCTTCACATCTCTGCAAAACTTTATCAAGGTTTCGCAAGCAACTATCAAAAGAATTCCCATAGACGGAAAAATCATCCATGAATACTTCCACAATACTCTCACAAAAGCCATGAAAAATAGCAGACATGCATCTTTGAAAAGTAGCAGGAGCATTACATAAACCAAAAGGCATACGCCTATAAGCATAAGTTCCATAGGGACAAGTGAAAGTGGTTTTCTCTTGATCTTTAGTTTTAACAGCAATTTGTGAAAACCCAGAATAACCATCAAGAAAGCAAAAATGAGTATTTTTAGACAATCTTTCTAGCATTTGATCAATAAATGGTAAAGGGTAATGATCTTTCTTAGTAACTTTATTAACTTTTCGAAAATCAATGCACATTCTATACCCTACAACTACTCTTTGAGGGATGAGCTCATCATTATCATTAGGCACAACAGTCATTCCTCCTTTCTTAGGAACACAATGCACAGGACTAACCCATCTACTATCAGCAATAGGATATATAATACCAGCTTCAAGAAGTTTTAATACCTCATTCCTTACCACCTCCTTCATCTTCGGAATTAGACGACGCTGATGTTCAACAACAGGCTTTGCATCATCTTCCATATTAATAGCATGTTGGCAAATAGAAGGAGAAATCCCCTTCAAATCATCAAGAGTGTAGCCAATAGCTCCTCGGTGTTTCTTCAATATTTCCAATAACCTTTCTTCCTCAATCTCTGAAAGCTTAGAACTAATAATAATAGGATATATTTTCTTATCATCAATATGAGCATATTTAAGATTATCAGGTAAAGGCTTTAAATCAAAAACAGGATCTTCCTTTGGTGGCGGTGTTGTACCCAAATCTTCCACCGGTAAATCATGCTTGAGAATAGGTTGGCGAAGAAAAATTTCCTCAAGCTCATCTCTTTCTTTCCTGAAAACTTCACTCTCGCTATTCTCCAAATGTTGCTGCAAAGGATTATTAGGAACAAGAACAATAGATGCACACTGCTCCATTTTAAAATCATCACTAGGCAAATCAGCTTTATAAGGAGTTTTGGTAAATTTAGAGAAGTTAAACTCATAAGATTCACCAGCAAATTTAGTCAAAATTTTCTCTTTCTTGCAATCTATAATAGCTCCACAAGTATTTAGAAAAGGTCTACCAAAAATGATAGGACAATAATCACTAGCAGCAGAACCAAGTACCAAAAAGTCAGCAGGATATTTAATCTTACCACATAGAACTTCCACATCTCGAACAATACCAATTGGAGAAATAGTTTCTCTATTAGCCAGCTGAATAACCACATCAATATCTTCAAGTTCACAAGAATCAATTTCATGCATAATCTCCGTGTAAAGCTCATAAGGAATAGCACTAACACTTGCACCAATATCACATAAACCATAATAGCAATGATCACCAATTCTAACAGATAGCATAGGAACACTAACTTGTTTGGGTTTATTAGGATGTGAAACAATATTAGAAGCATCTTCCCGAACATTTTATTGTTTTGCCTCTAATTTGTGTATTTTGGATGCAACTAACACGGACTAACGCTGTTTTCAGCAGAACTGCTCTGGTGTCTCGTTTTTGTGCAGAAATCCAACTTTCGGGAAAAACCTCGGAATTTATGCAGAAGGCCCTATTTTCCCAGGAAACTAACGGAGCCAGAAGGGCAATTGAAGTGGAGGCCCGAGGGCCCCACACCATAGGGCGGCGCGGCCCAGGGGGGGCCCGCGCGGCCCTGTGGTGTGGCCCCCTCGGCCGGCCTCCGACGCCCTCCTTCGGACTACTTATTCGCCTCGACCTAAAAACGCACGGAGAGAAGTCGAAGTCGCCAGAAACCCTCCAGAACGCCGCCACATCGCGAAACTCCGTCGCGGGAGCCAGAAGTCTCCGTTCTGGCACTCCGCCGGGACGGGGAATTGGAGGAGATCATCACCGCCATCACCGCCAACGCCTCTCCATCAACCAGCAATGTTTCCCCCATCCATGTGTGAGTAATTCCCCCGCTGTAGGCCGAAGGGGATGGTAGGGATTGGATGAGATTGGTCATGTAATAGCATAAGATTGTTAGGGCATAGTGCCTAGTGTCCGTTATTGGTACTTTGATGATATTGTTGCAACTTGTTATGCTTAATGCTTGTCACTAGGGCCCGAGTGCCATGATCTCAGATCTGAACATGTTATTGTTTCATGAAGATAATCATTGTTTATGGTCTTATCTATAAGTTGTATACACATGTCGCTGTCCGGAACCGATGACAGAAATCGGGACAACCGGAGGGAATGGTAGCGATGTGAGGATCACATGTGTTCACGGAGTGTTAATGCTTTGCTCCGGTACTCTATTAAAAGGAGTACCTTAATATCCAGTAGTTTCCCTTGAGGCCCGGCTGCCACCGGCTGGTAGGACAAAAGATGTTGTGCAAGTTTCTCATTGCGAGCACGCACGACTATATATGGAACACATGCCTATTGATTGCTTTGTACTTGGACACCGTTTTATTATTATCTGCAAATGCCCTGCTATGATTGTTACATGAGTTTCTCTCATCCATGCAACGCCCGTCATCCGTCCCCGTGCCTACAGTATTTTAATCCTGCTGTTTACTATAATCACTACTGCTGTCTCTGTTACTCTGCTGCTGTTATTTCACTACTGCTACTGCTATAAAACTGTTACTACTGATAAACTCTTGCGAGCAAGTCTGTTTCCAGGTGCAACTGAATTGACAACTCCGTTGTTAAGGCTTCCAAGTGTTCTTTGTCTCCCCTTGTGTCGAATCAATAAATTGGGTTTTACTTCCCTCGAAGACTGTTGCGATCCCCTATACTTGTGGGTCATCAAGACTATTTTCTGGCGCCGTTGCCGGGGAGCATAGCTTTATTTGGAAGTTCACTTGGATTAATATTGTTCGCTGCAAATTCTCCATCATGGGTAAACCTCGCGATACTAAGATCGCCATATTACCATCCACTACAAGAAAAGGTACAATTCTGAGTACCTCCGCTACACTTGATTCACCATCTGTGATTGATAAACTTGTTTCACCGCCACATGCTTCGCATGTGGGTACATCTGCTGAATCTGAACACTCTCATAATATTGATAATGTTTCTGCTGTGCTTGATGATAGTGGTTCATTGGGATCCTTTCTAGATGCTACAATTGCTAGGTCTAGACAAATTGAAAATACTGAAACTCCTAATGCTACTACACCTGTTAGTTCACCTGAACTTGGTTATTTTAGTGATGATCCTGAGGAAGATTATGTGGAGCTTGATGATGATTTTATTGAAAAATGCAATGCTACTACTGATGCAAGAAAAATTAAAAAGTTGCTTGCAGAACATGCTGTTAGATATAAACTGTCTCCTGATCCTAAATTTGCCACATCTCCTATAAACATTAGGGATAAAGATTATGATTTTTCTCTTGATCTATCTCATATAGCTATTGTTGAGAAAACACCTTTTTGTGGTACTGAAAAAGAAAGTGCTGTTGAACACATGACTGAGTTATCTACTTTGAGTAGCTTGTTTTCTGATGATGTTAAGAAGCGTACTTACTTTGTTGCTAAAATATTTCCATTCTCATTGAAGGATGACGCTAAAACTTGGTATAATAATTTGCCACCTAGTTCTATTAAAAGTCCAAAAGAATTGCTTGCTGTTTTCTTTCGGAAATATTTTCCTGCTAGTGCTCAACATGCTGCTTTGCAGAGAGTTTATAGTTTTGATCAGGGAGATGAAGAGAAATTGCCTGAGGCTTGGGCGAGATTTTGCTCTCTTATTAGAGCTTTGCCTGACCATGATTTAGAAAAGCATGAATTACTTGATATATTTTATAGTGGACTAACCATTGATTCTAGGGCATACCTGGATAGTTGTGCTGGTTGTGTTTTCAGGAAAAGAACTCCAGACGACGCTGAAGAATTATTGGCTAAAATAGGCCGGAATTATGATGATTGGAATACGCCTGAACCAACTCCAACGCCAATAGTGAAGAAGAGGGGTTTAATTAAATTGAATGATGAAGATATGAGGGAAGCCAAGAAGTCTCTCAAGGAGAAAGGTATTAAATCTGAAGATGTGAAGAATCTACCTCCTATTGAAGATATATGTGAGATAATTCCCCCTTCATCCATGATTGAGGTAAACTCCCTTCAACGCTTTACTAGGGAAGATATTCCGTATTCGAAACCTCCTGCACAATGCTTAGATGAGTTTGATAATTATATTGTTAAGCAAGAAAATTTTAATATGAGAGTAGAGAATCATTTAATGGAAAATTCTCAAGCTATTAGTGAATTGCATGATATTGTGGAGAGAACCTCCAATGATGTTAAGATGCTTGTTAAACATTTTCAAATGATTCAAACTCAAATTGATCAACTCACTAAAGTGCAAAATGACTTGTTAGGGAATAATTCTAAAGAGAAACATGCTTATGAAGTAACAACTAGAGGTGGTGTCTCTACCCAGGATCCTCTATATCCTGAAGGGCATCCCAAAAGAATTGAACAAGATTCTCAACGCATTGAACCTAGTGCTCATTCTAGGAAGAAAAAGAAGAAGAAACATAAAAATGTTGTAGAATCCTCTGAACCTGCTAATGATCCTAATAGTATTTCTATTTCTGATGCTGAAACTGAAAGTGGTAATGAACATGATAATGATAAAGATAATGATAAGAATGATACTCCTGATAAAGAAGAGGTTGAAGAAGAACCTGAGAAGCATGCTAAAAATAAAAAGTATACTAAAGAAGACTTTATTGCTGAGAAACATGGTAATGAAAGAGAACCTTGGGTGCAAAAGCAAATGCCTTTTCCTGCTAAGAAACTAAAATCAAAGGAAGAAGAACACTATAATAAATTTTGCGATTGGATGAAACCTTTATTCTTGCAAATCCCTTTGACTGATGCTATTAAATTGCCTCCTTATTCAAAGTATATGAAAGATATTGTTACTAACAAAAGGAAAATCCCCAATGAGGAAATTTCCACTATGCTTGCTAATTACTCTTTCAATGGCAAAATTCCAAAGAAGTTGGGCGACCCAGGTATACCTACTATTCCTTGTTCTATTAAGAATAATTATGTTAAAACTGCTCTATGTGACTTGGGAGCCGGTGTTAGTGTTATGCCTTTTTCTCTTTATAAGAGACTTTACCTAGATAAGTTGATACCTACTGATATATCTTTGCAAATGGCTGATAAATCTACTGCTATTCCTGTTGGTATATGTGAGAATGTTCCTGTTCAAGTTACTACTAACTGCTTGATATTAACTGATTTTGTTGTGTTGGAAATGCCTGAAGATGATAATATGTCTATTATTCTTGGGAGACCTTTTCTTAACACCGCAGGGGCTGTTATTGATTGCAATAAAGGAAAGGTTACTTTCAATGTTGATGATAGGGAGCATACCGTTTATTTTCCCAAGAGGATTGAGAAAGCATGTGGAGTTAATACTATTTCTAATGTGAGAACTATCAAAGTGGGAACTATTGATTGTCCTATATATGAGCCTAAGGAAGAATATCAAACTCTCGTGATTGGATCCATATCAATACAATTCAAGGTAACATGATTGATTTGAGGTTTATTTCTTCTTATGCTATGAAAAAGTTATTTGGTGACAAGACTTGATCAACCTTGTTAACGGATACTTTTTATATGCATAGAGGAGGTAAACAACATCTCTTTCTTCCTCCACTTGCTCTAGTTGCTGTAGCACTTTTAATTTGCAAAGTTCTTGAGTTATTCGAAGATTTCAAAATTTTTCCTGGCCAGTAATAATAAACTAAATACCCAGAAATGTGCGTTTTTCAAAGTTTTCAAAAATTCACAAAAATTACCGTTGGTCCTATTTTTCGACGAGGCACCTGGGAGTACCAGAGGATGACCTGTGGGGCACCAGAGGGCGCCACACCACCGGCGCGGCCAAGGAGGTGGCGCGCCACCATGTGGTGTGGGCCCCTCCTTGCCCCACTTTGTCATCTCTTTCGCCCAGAACAGTCTCTCTCCCGAAAAAACTCGTACCAAGTTCCTCTCACTCGCGTTTTTGCTCCAGAACTCCAGATTTCTCGATCTCTTTGCTCAGCCCAGATTTCTGTCTGAAATTTGGCACATTTGCTCTTCGGTATGTGACTCCTCCACCCATCCAAGTAGAATTTCGTTTGGTTGAGTATATCTTGAATATTTTGCTGCTGTAGGTAACATGTTTAGTGAGCTTGCATGCTTGTTCTAAGTGGTAGAAACTAGTTTTGATGCATGATTAGTACTCTAGCAAGTTCCTATAGTAGTTTCCCTCAATTATATGTCACCAAATCAAATTTTTATGTCATTTGTTGAAAATTTCAGAGAAGCTATGAAGAAGTTTAGCTTTGGAGAGTTGTTCAAGAAGGGGACAACCAGCACCGGGAGGCCTTCTAGGGCCGCCACCCGGATTAGGCAATCATACAATGAAGACATCCTCGCGCCTAGCTTCGCGCCTGAAGAGGACCACCTCCTAATGCTTCTACTTTTCCATGTTATGATTTTCTAAGGAATGCAGGGATACTGGAGGATTTCTTGACCCTTGTCAACAGGGCAGGGTTAACCACCTATATGAGCGATGAAAGGGAGCAATACCACATGCTCACCAAGATCTTTGTCGAGAGTTTCCAGTTCGACAACAAACAATATGAGCCAACGGTTGCATTCAGAATCTATGGTAAGACTGTGACTATGCCGTTGAAGGATTTTTGTTGTGCTTTGGACATTGCCCCTGTAGGTACAGCAAGTAGGATTGATGACAACCCCCGGGACTTGCTGGAGCTCTACCGAGGGATCACCGAGGATGATTGTCGCACCATCCAGCGGGGCAAGATAAGGAACATCCAACTTCCCGCCATTAAGTATTTTGCATACTACATTGCTACTAGCATTCTTGGTAGGGAGAACACTAGTAATATCTCTAGTTACCATCTTGCTTTCTTGAATATTGCACTTACTGGTCAAACCTCCTATCACCTCGGTGCTCTTATTGCTCGCCGCCTGACTACCAGGGGGCCTATTTTTGGAGGAACTATCGCATTGCGTGTTTTAACATATCTTAATCTTCCTCTTGATCCTAATGATGTGCCATTGGCCCCTAGGAGACTCGATATTACTGCTATGAAGAGTCATCATTTTGTTACCACTGACTCTACTTTAGATAATATGGTGTATAGAATGTTGTTTTCTGACGGGGAGGAGAAGGAAATCCCTCTTCCCCAACCTGGTTTGTTAAGTATTGACAGGCAATCATGGTCGTGCACCAAGGAGGAGGTGGATGAACATATGAAGATACAAGAATTCCACCAGCAACATGACTCCGAGGACGTCGGGACCTCCTACGACCACACCGTCACATATCCGGGTGCTTCTTCTAGCACATACCCGGAATACGACCCATCTTCATATTACGGAGACACTACTTCATGGGATCGATGGGATTGAACTCCACTTAGGCCAAAAGCCTAAGCTTGGGGGGAGGTATACCGGCATCACTCATTCTTTGCATATTATGATTGCTGGATACTTGCACATACTTGTTTTGTTCGTTTGAGTGGTTTTCTAATGAGAGGAAGATGATATTTGGGGAAGTGCTGCCTGAAAACAGATTCTGGAACGTTACTGTAAAAATCGTCAAAAATAGCCAGAGCGTCATTTTGAGCTGCAAATTTTTGTGTAGGTTCCCCAGGTTGTTATCTAACTTTCATTAGTTGAACACTTTTCGATCTGAGCAACGTAAGATTTTTGTAAAAATCGATTTCTGTACTGCTGTCAGGTTTTGGCAGATTTCTGTCATCCTGCTTTTCTGTGTTTCTTTTAGTTTGCTATTTCTTGTTTTTGTTTTGTTTCCTTCCCAAAACACAAAAAGACCAAAAATATTTCTGTTGTTTCTCTTCACCATTTGTTTGCTTTGGTTTCTTGCATTTGTTTCACTTTATTTGCTATTGCTAGTTTGCTATAAGAAAACCCAAAAAGATTTTGCTTTGTTTGTTTGTTTCCTCTTGTTCTTATTTGCAATTTGAAAACACCAAAAATATTTGCTGTTCTTCTCTGGTTTGTAAAGTTCTTTATGAGTTCAATGGTCTTCGGTGGCTGGAGCGTGGTTTTCATTTCATATTATCCAAGCTGCACAAGTGAAAAGGCAATAATGACGATCTACGACAATCTGATTGTGGTGAGAGGCTGGTATGAACTCTATTTGTTTTCATTTTTGTACATATACTCATCCATGTGAGCATGCTTAGTTGGTTCATGTGAGGTATATGTTATTTGAGAAAGTCTAGTAGTTCATGATCTCTCATGTTTAGCTCCAATTTATTAATATGAGTAGCATGTCATGTATGTTTGTTTGCATTGTTTTATTCATAAGTAAGTATGGCATTGTGGTATCCTCCTCTGAATAATTCATTTATATCGACTTGGCACATGCTCACGCATGCATATGACTGAACAAAAAGTCAATTAAGCCTCGATGATCTATATTGCTTCAGAGTTCTTGTATCACTTTTATGCCTCCGTTAATTTATTTTGCCGCAAGCATGATTATGACAGTTACTGCTCTCTTGATTTGTCGCTCCCTAGTCTATTGCTAGCCTTCACTTGTACTGAGCGGGAACGCTGCTCGTGCTTCCAAACACATGAAAACCAAGTTATTCCAGAGTGTCCACCATAAATACCTATGCATGGCATTTCAAACCATTCCAAGTAAATTCTCATGCGCTACCTTTAAAACCTTCAAAATGCTTCTCAATTTGTGTTTATGTTTCATAGCTCATGAGGAAGTATGTGGTGTTTAGCTTTCAACCTTGTCATTTACTTTTGACGGACTCTCATATGGACTAGTGGCACATCCGCTTATCTAATAATTTTGCAAAAAGAGCTGGCAATGGGATTCCCAGTCCCGAATTAATTAACTTAAATAGACACTCCTCCATGGTTTGTGATTGTTGGACGGCACCCGAAGGATTCGGTTAGCCATGGCTTGTGTAAGCAAAGGTTGGGGGGAGTGTCATCATCATAATAAAACTAAAATAAAAAGGCACTCCTTCATGGTATGAGATTGTTGGCAGGCACCCGAGGATTCGGTTAGCCATGGTTTGTGAAAGAAAGGTTGGAAGGAGTGCCAAATAAATATGCAATAATTCATGGGAGCCGCTCTTGAAAGTCCGGTTGGCGAGGTAGTTAGTGTACCCATTACCATTCGTTGACAACAACAAACACCTCTCAAAATAATTTTACTCCTGTCTTTATAAAAATGAAAAGCTCTAGCGCATGTTAATCCCTGCTTCCCTCTGCGAAGGGTCAATCTTTTACTTTTATGTTGTGTCTCCATTATTTCTTTGAGCACTATCTTGAGAGCACAACTGTCATTCTTAGTATAATATGCTTGTCTCAAAATATGATTGATTGTGGTATAACTTTGATGCATTTATCTTTTGACAATCACTACTTCTAGTCTTTCTATGAACTCCAGAGGTGCCCGGGCATTTATGTTTTGCCAACCAAATACAGGCAAGCGAGATACCACTTTATCATGCTCTCTTATGAACATTGCAATCCTGCTTATATACATGATTCATGATGCTTATTATTAATTGTTGGTACTTCTCCATGATTGACATAGCTGTTAGATGATCTTATTTGCATGTATCTCATTATGAACTGCTTAAGTATTAGCCATAGCATGAGAATATATACATCATATGAGCAAATGTGTTCGTGAAAGTTCTTTTATCGCTCAGTTGTTAACTGAATTGCTTGAGGACAAGCAATAAGCTAAGCTTGGGGGAGTTGATACGTCCAAAACGTATCTACTTTCCCGAACACTTTTGCTATTGTTTTGCCTCTAATTTGTGTATTTTGGATGCAACTAACACGGACTAACGCTGTTTTCAGCAGAACTGCTCTGGTGTCTCGTTTTTGTGCAGAAATCCAACTTTCGGGAAAAACCTCGGAATTTATGCAGAAGGCCCTATTTTCCCAGGAAACTAACGGAGCCAGAAGGGCAATTGAAGTGGAGGCCCGAGGGCCCCACACCATGGGGCGGCGCGGCCCAGGGGGCCGCGCGGCCCTGTGTGTGGCCCCCTCGGCCGGCCTCCGACGCCCTCTTTCGGACTACTTATTCGCCTCGACCTAAAAACATCGAGAAGTCGAAGTCGCCAGAAACCCTCCAGAACGCCGCCACATCGCGAAACTCCGTCGCGGGAGCCAGAAGTCTCCGTTCTGGCACTCCGCCGGGACGGGGAATTGGAGGAGATCATCACCGCCATCACCGCCAATGCCTCTCCATCAACCAGCAATGTTTCCCCCATCCATGTGTGAGTAATTCCCCCGCTGTAGGCCGAAGGGGATGGTAGGGATTGGATGAGATTGGTCATGTAATAGCATAAGATTGTTAGGGCATAGTGCCTAGTGTCCGTTATTGGTACTTTGATGATATTGTTGCAACTTGTTATGCTTAATGCTTGTCACTAGGGCCCGAGTGCCATGATCTCAGATCTGAACATGTTATTGTTTCATGAAGATAATCATTGTTTATGGTCTTATCTATAAGTTGTATACACATGTCGCTGTCCGGAACCGATGGCCCCGAAGTGACAGAAATCGGGACAACCGGAGGGAATGGTAGCGATGTGAGGATCACATGTGTTCACGGAGTGTTAATGCTTTGCTCCGGTACTCTATTAAAAGGAGTACCTTAATATCCAGTAGTTTCCCTTGAGGCCCGGCTGCCACCGGCTGGTAGGACAAAAGATGTTGTGCAAGTTTCTCATTGCGAGCACGCACGACTATATATGGAACACATGCCTATTGATTGCTTTGTACTTGGACACCGTTTTATTATTATCTGCAAATGCCCTGCTATGATTGTTACATGAGTTTCTCTCATCCATGCAACGCCCGTCATCCGTCCCCGTGCCTACAGTATTTTAATCCTGCTGTTTACTATAATCACTACTGCTGTCTCTGTTACTCTGCTGCTGTTATTTCACTACTGCTACTGCTATAAAACTGTTACTACTGATAAACTCTTGCGAGGAAGTCTGTTTCCAGGTGCAACTGAATTGACAACTCCGTTGTTAAGGCTTCCAAGTGTTCTTTGTCTCCCCTTATCGAATCAATAAATTGGGTTTTACTTCCCTCGAAGCATTGGATCCCTAACTTGTGGGTTTATTAGGATGTGAAACAATATTAGAAGCATCTTCACAGAAAATAATATGACCATCCTCCACATTTTCAGTCACAAGATCTTTAACTATTGCAACAGCAGGTTCAACTTTTATTTGTTCTTCAGGTTCTACAGGTTTCTTTTCACTTTTATGAACCGCACTATTTATAACAGAGTACTCCTTCATTTTAGCAGGGAAAGGAGTTTTTTCAATATAAGCTTCAGGAATAACATGATCAGCAGTTTCAACTACAACGCATTTATTAATAGATGAATCAATTTTATCTTTATACGGTTCATGATACTTATCAAAATTCTTCTTAGGCAATTCATAATGAGAGGCAAAAGCTTTATAAAGATTTGCAGCAACTTGAGAATCAAGACCATATGTAGCACTCATATTACGAAATTTATCAGTATCCATAAAAGCTTCAATGCATTTATAATCATAAATTATACCTGATTCTCTATCCTTGTCGTTCTCCCAACCTTCAGTATTTTCTTGGATTCGATCAAGAAGGTCCCTTTTAAACTCTTCTTTGTTGCGTGTAAATGATCCAGAACAAGAAGTATCCAGCAAGGTCTTGTCTTGAAAAGAAAGTCTTGCATAGAAATTATCAATAATAACATTACCAGGAAGCTCATGAATGGGGCATTTGAGCATTAAAGACTTCAATCTCCCCCAAGCTTGGGCAATACTCTCTCCATCATGAGGCCAAAAATTATATATGCGATTCCGATCCTTGTGAATTTCACTTGGAGGATAGAACTTAGAATAAAACCGGGGCACAATATCATTCCATTCAAGAGAATCCCCATTATCCAGTAATTTATACCAATGCGCCGCCTTACCAGACAGCGATATAGAGAATAGTTTCTTCCTCACTTCATCCATAGCAATACCTGCACACTTGAATAAACCGCATAATTCATGCAAAAACAGTAAATGATCACCAGGATGGACAGTTCCATCCCCTTCATAGCGGTTATCCATAACACGTTCAATAATTTTCATAGGTATTTTATATGGTATCACTTCCTCACCTGGCGCCTCATCCACTACCGTTGCAGTAGTAGTAGATTTCCCAAATAGAAATTGAAGAGAAGATCTCTCCATAATGACTTATAGCAGCAGGCAGAAATAAAATCAGCACAAACAGTAAAGGTTTTCCTTACCAATTCCACTTACCAATAGCGCTTCACTCCCCGGCAACGGCGCCAGAAAATAGTCTTGATGACCCACAAGTATAGGGGGTGTATCGTAGTATCTTCGATAAGTAAGAATGTCGATCCCAACGAGGAGCAGAAGGTGTTGACAAGCAGTTTCGATGAAGGATTCACTGTAAATGCTCACAGACAAGTATTCAGGGGGTTTTGATGTAACAGATGAATAAAGTACAAGTAAGTAAAATGCGAGAGAAATAATTGCAGCGAGTGGCCCAATCCTTTTTAGCACAAAGGACAAGCCGGTTTGATTACTTATAATGACCAAACGTTCTCGAGGACACACGGGATTTTAGTCTAGTGCTTTCGCTACATATGGCTAATTAATCTTCATTGTTTTGATAAGTGTTGTGTGGGTGAACCTATGCTAATGTACCGCCCTTCCTAGGACTAATACATACTTGTGATTATACCCCTTGCAAGCATCCGCAACTACAAGAAAGTAATTAAGATAAATCTAACCACAGCCTTAAACTCTGAGATCCTGCGATCCCTCCTGCATCGATATACCAACGGGGGCTCAGGTTTCTGTCACTCCGGCAACCCCGCAATTGGCAAACGAGTACAAGATGCATTCCCCTAGGCCCATAAAGGTGAAGTGTCATGTAGTCGATGTTCACATGACACCACTAGAAGAATAACACCACAACTTAAATATCATAACATTGAATATTACTCAACCATAATTCACTACTAACATTTAGACTTCACCCATGTCCTCAAGAACTAAACGAACTACTCACGAGACATCATATGAAACATGATCAGAGGTGATATGATGATGAATAACAATCTGAACATAAACCTTGGTTCAATGGTTTCACTCAATAGCATCAACAACAAGTAGAAATAGATACCGGGAGAGTTTCCCCTATCAAACAATCAAGATCAAACCCAAATTGCTACGGCGGTGACGAGGTGCTGCGGTGGAGATGGCGGTGATGATGATGAAGATGATGATGATGGTGATGGAGATGATGTCCAGCTCGATGACGGTGACGATGGCGTCGATTTCCCCCTCCGGGAGGGAATTTCCCCGGTGGATTCCTGCCCGCCGGAGATCTCTTTTCTCTCTGGTGTTCTCCGCCCCGCAGAGGCGGCTGTAACTCTTCGTGAGGTACCCTCTGGAGCTTAGGTTTTCGGGACGAAGGGTTTCGCGAAGAAAAGGAGGCGAAAGGGGCTGTGGGGCCCCCACACCACATGGTGGCGCGGCCAGGCCATGGGCCGCGCCGGCTGTGGTCTGGCCCCACCTTGGGCCTTCTCAGCTCCTCCTTCTGGCTTCCTTCGTCATCTTGAAAAATAGGATTTTTGGTATAATTTCCTTCCACAGTTGATCTTCCGAAATATTGCGTTCGACGGTGCTTTTTCCAGCAGAATCCTGGCTCCGGTGCTTGATCCTCCAATAATGATGAAACATGCAAAATAGATGAAATAACATAAGTATTGTGTCCCAATATGAAATATATCAATGAATAACAACAAATTATGATATAAAATAGTGATGCAAATTGGACGTATCATCTTCATATCGATCTATTATCCACCTCTGTATCTATTCTTTCTTAGCTAAACGGGTGGAGGATCCACCCAATTTATATCATGGACTCAAAAAACGGATCCGAATTTGACTGAAATGCACGATCTTCACAGGTATCACTTTTCACGATACCTAAAAGGTGGAATAGGGATTTTCGAACCATTTCCTATAAGAGAATGGTTTCCATTACTTTGAGAAATGGATTCTTATATCAAACTATAGCTATTGCATTAAATAAGAAAAGAAACTAATAGAAGTCGAAGACGCGGAATGGTAGTGAATAGAGAGAAAGATTCTTCTTATTTTCTTGTTCCTGAAAATATTCTATCTATCTCCTAGACGCCGTAGAGAATTGAGAATTTTCATGTCTTTCAATTCTCGTACTCGTAATTGGAAAGTTACGGAAGGAGACCCATCATTTTGCAATGAAAACAACATATAAAACTCTGGACAATTTCGAAATCAGGCCGAGCGTCTTAATACATATGCAAAAAAATTCATTATTGGCCCACCATTGATTAGAAGATTTAGCTTGTATGAATCGCTATTGGTTTGATACGAATAATGGCAATCGTTTCAGTATGTTAAGGATACAGATGTATCCACAATTCATTTAGAGTTACTTAATAGCCTATTTCTTATACCATATCTCTATCCCGTGAAATTCTCGAGCCGAAAGATGGATGCATATGCTGTGTTTCATTTTGCTAAATGATATCAATTAAATGGTGTATCAATTCCATAAATTGGATATAGCAATAAATAAATCAGCAAAATTCTTTCTAATATTTTAGATAGAAGAAATGTTTCTTCTATCTAAAATATTAGAAAGAATGTACTCTTCTATCCAAATCTAATTTGCATCGATAAAATAAATCCAAATTCCAGCAGTAGATGAATAATTGCAAATTTTTGTGTGTACGAGATTAGAATAACTTCAAAATAACTGACATAATTTTTTATTTTTCCTGATCAGAAAAATATATGAAAAAGAAAGGAGGTAGAAAAATTTTGGGATTTATGGTTAAAGAAGAAAAAGAAGAAAACAGGGGTTCTGTTGAATTTCAAGTATTCAGTTTCACCAATAAGATACGGAGACTTGCTTCACATTTGGAATTACACAAAAAAGATTTTTCATCGGAAAGAGGTCTACGAATACTTTTGGGAAAACGTCGACGTTTGCTGGCTTATTTGGCAAAGAAAAATAGAGTACGTTATAAGAAATTAATCAGTCAGTTGAATATTCGGGAGCAGTAATTTAATCGTTCTAATTTTTTTCTTATTTTCTTAGTAGTCTTATAGTAGTCTTAGATTTTGCATTTTGATGAGCCTCGTTTTGAGGAATTCATGGAATAATCCATTTTCATGGAATAATGAATTAAGGATATGAGTCTACCGCTTACAAGAAAAGATCTCATGATAGTCAATATGGGCCCTCAACACCCATCAATGCATGGTGTTCTTCGACTGATCGTTACTCTCGATGGTGAGGATGTTATTGATTGTGAACCCATATTAGGCTATTTACACAGAGGAATGGAAAAAATCGCGGAAAACAGAACTATTATACAATACTTACCTTATGTAACACGGTGGGATTATTTAGCTACTATGTTTACGGAAGCAATAACAGTAAATGCACCAGAATTCTTAGAGAATATTCAAATACCCCAAAGAGCCAGCTATATTAGGGTAATTATGTTAGAGTTGAGCCGTATAGCTTCTCACTTGTTATGGCTTGGGCCTTTTATGGCGGATCTCGGGGCACAGACCCCTTTTTTCTATATTTTTAGAGAAAGAGAATTGATATACGATCTATTTGAAGCTGCTACAGGTATGCGAATGATGCACAATTACTTTCGCATCGGAGGAGTAGCCGCGGATCTACCTTATGGATGGATCGATAAATGTTTAGATTTCTGTGATTATTTTTTACGCGGAATTATTGAATATCAACAACTTATTAAACAGAATCCCATTTTTTTAGAGCGAGTTGAGGGAGTAGGTTTTATTAGTGGCGAAGAAGCAGTAAATTGGGGCTTATCAGGACCAATGTTACGAGCTTCTGGAATACAATGGGATCTTCGTAAAGTAGATCTTTATGAGTCTTACAACCAATTTGATTGGAAAGTCCAATGGCAAAAAGAAGGGGATTCGTTAGCTCGCTATTTAGTACGAATCAGTGAAATGAGGGAATCCATCAAAATAATTCAACAAGCTATAGAAAAAATTCCTGGAGGCCCTTATGAGAATTTAGAAGTCCGACGCTTTAAGAAAGCAAAGACTTCCGAATGGAATGATTTTGAATATAAATTTCTTGGTAAAAAACCTTCACCCAATTTTGAATTATCAAAGCAAGAGCTTTATGTAAGAGTGGAAGCCCCAAAAGGTGAATTAGGAATTTATCTAGTAGGAGATGATAGTCTTTTCCCCTGGAGATGGAAAATTCGTCCGCCCGGTTTTATTAATTTACAAATTCTTCCTCAGCTAGTTAAAAAAATGAAATTGGCTGATATCATGACGATATTAGGTAGTATAGATATCATTATGGGGGAAGTTGATCGTTGAAATGATAATAGATAGGGTAGAAGTAGAAATTATCAATTCTTTTTCGAAATCAGAATTATTAAAAGAAGTCTATGGACTCATATCGATTCTACCCATTTTGAGCCTCCTTTTGGGAATCACAATAGAGGTACTCGTAATTGTGTGGTTAGAAAGAGAAATATCTGCATCGATACAACAACGTATTGGTCCTGAATATGCTGGCCCCCTAGGACTGCTTCAAGCTATAGCAGATGGGACTAAACTACTTTTTAAAGAAGATATCTTACCATCCCGAGGAGATATTCCTTTATTTAGCATTGGACCCTCTATAGCAGTCATATCAATTTTATTAAGTTTTTTAGTTATCCCTTTGGCATATCATTTTGTTTTAGCCGATCTTAGTATTGGTGTTTTTTTATGGATTGCCATTTCAAGTATTGCTCCTATTGGTCTTCTGATGGCAGGATATAGCTCAAATAATAAATATTCTTTTTCAGGTGGTCTACGAGCTGCTGCTCAATCCATTAGTTATGAAATACCATTAACTTTTTGTGTGCTAGCAATATCTCTACGTGTGATTCGTTAAAATAGGATCCTTTTCCTCTAAAATCCATTAACTATTTATCTTCCTTTTCTTATTCTGTATTCGGGTTGATAATTTAAACTAGATAGCTATATGAGTGAAACAAAACAGCTTAAAAATTTGTAGTAAAAATAAAAAATCTCATTTCCTACGTACAAGAAAAAGTTGAAGTAAACATAAGCAGTATAAACTCTTTATCCCAAGGTTGATTTTTTAAATTAGTCATCATATCTTGAAGCAGGCAAGAATAAAGGATTCGCAATATGGAATTCCATTACTAGAACATTTCTAGTTATTACTATTAATAATAAGAAGAATCCATCAAAAGTTAGTGAAGGGTTAGAAACACTAAAGTACATAAAGGATTAGTAATGGAGAATCTAAGACATTAGAGATTTTTCCCCATAAAAGGAATCATAATAAGGACTTGAAATTTGTGGAAATTATCAAGTAGTACTTTCTTCAGATTCCGATCCAGAGTATATTCCTATTCACTTGTTAAAGAAATGGCTATAAAGAACGAATTAACCCTTTATCCCTTTTTTCTTTTTAAATACCCCTTACCCAGGGAAAGAAGAGTAGGACAAAAGATATGGAGTGCAATCCAAAAAAATTGGAATTATTCCTTCCTCTAATACATATTCATACAGAATTCCTTATAAACTAATGCCTAAATCTTTTCATTTATTAATTTAATTACTATAACAAGTGTTTTATTCCAAGATTAAGTTATTACTGAACAAAGAAAAAAATTTCTTATATTATAAAGGATGAGATCAATTCGGAAGCGCTTTTTTTTATTCTAGCAGACAGAATTCCTTTGGTCTAATTTAGGACTTTTCAATATATTTTATTTTCCCTAATTCTATCTACGCTCCGGAGGCTAATAACGAAACGAAACAGTCTTCTTTTTTTTCTGATCATAGAGAAGCCGTATGAAGCTAAGGTTTCATGTACGGTTTTGGAATAGCGGTGGGAACTGTGATGTTATCATCGACTATGATTATCTAACAGTTCAAGTACAGTTGATATAGTTGAAGCACAGTCTAAATATGGGTTTTTTGGATGGAATATTTGGCGCCAGCCTATAGGTTTTCTGGTTTTTCTAATTTCTTCTTTGGCAGAATGTGAAAGATTACCCTTTGATTTACCAGAAGCGGAGGAAGAATTAGTAGCAGGTTATCAAACCGAATATTCCGGTATAAAATATGCTTTATTTTATCTTGTTTCTTACCTAAATTTATTAGTTTCCTCTTTATTTGTAACAGTTCTCTACTTAGGTGGGTGGGATTTATCTATTCCCTATATATCCTTTTTTGATTTTTTCAAAATGAATAACGCAGTTGGAATTTTGGAAATAACAATGGGTATCTTTATTACATTAACTAAAGCTTATTTATTTCTCTTCATTTCTATCACAATAAGATGGACTTTACCCAGGATGAGAATGGATCAGTTATTAAATCTTGGATGGAAATTTCTTTTACCTATTTCCTTGGGCAATCTCTTATTAACAACTTCTTTCCAACTTGTTTCACTATAAAGAAAATAATACAATAACAGTAAGAATATTTTCAACACAAAGGCTCTGTCAAACAAGAGAAAGAAACATATCTTTTTCATAGATATAGAATGAATATGTTCCCCATGATAACTGGGTTCATGAGTTATGGTCAACAAACAATACGTGCTACAAGGTACATTGGTCAAAGTTTCATAACTACCTTATCCCACACAAATCGTTTACCTATAACGATTCATTACCCTTATGAAAAATCAATTACACCCGAACGTTTCCGGGGGCGAATCCACTTTGAATTTGATAAATGTATTGCTTGTGAAGTATGTGTTCGGGTATGTCCGATAGATCTACCCCTTGTGGATTGGAGATTTAAAAAGGATATTAAAAGGAAACAGTTGCTTAATTATAGTATTGATTTCGGAGTTTGTATATTTTGTGGCAATTGTGTTGAGTACTGTCCGACAAACTGTTTATCAATGACTGAAGAATATGAACTTTCTACTTATGATCGTCATGAATTGAATTACAATCAAATTGCTTTAAGCCGGTTACCCATCTCCATAATGGAAGATTACACAATTCAAACAATTAGGAATTCGACTGAAAATAAAATAGACGAAGAGAAATCGTCGAATTCAAGAACTATTACTGATTACTAAACTCATATTTTTTTTTGTTATAAAAATATCCTAATCCCTTTTTACTTCCTGGAATCCTTTAGTTTTAGTCAGTTCATGAAAAATTTTATACTATTTTAATTTCTTTTTATCCATAATGGATTTACCTGGACCAATACATGAGATTCTTATGCTATTTGGGGGCTTTGTTCTTCTACTAGGAGGTCTAGGAGTAGTATTACTTACCAACCCCATTTATTCTGCCTTTTCGTTGGGATTAGTTCTTGTTTGTATATCCTTATTCTATTTTTTATTAAATTCCTACTTTGTAGCTGTGGCACAACTTCTTATTTATGTGGGAGCCATAAATGTCTTGATCATATTCGCTGTCATGTTCGTAAATGGCTCAGAATGGTCTAAAGATAAGAATTATTGGACTATTGGAGATGGGTTTACTTCAATCGTTTGTATAACTATTGTTTTTTCACTAATGACTACTATCCCAGATACATCATGGTATGGAATTCTTTGGACGACAAGATCAAACCAAATAGTAGAACAGGGTCTCATAAATAATGTTCAACAAATTGGGATTCATTTAGCAACCGATTTTTATCTTCCGTTTGAACTCATTTCCATAATTCTTCTAGTTTCTTTAATAGGTGCAATTACTATGGCTCGGCAATAAGAAAACTTAGAAAGAGTAAAAATTATAAGAATTGCAAATCTAAAATAAATAACTAAAGAATCACAATTTTGATTTAGTAAAAACCATCTACCGCCAACAAATAACTTCTTTCTTTTCTCTTTTGTTGTGTAATTGTTCTATTGTAATTAATTAAATCGGTTCAATTCTTGTCCTCATATTGAAATGAATCGGGATTGATAAGGAGTTAATTAATGATGTTTGAGCTTGTACTTTTTTTGAGTGTCTATTTATTTTCGATTGGTATCTATGGATTGATCACAAGCCGAAACATGGTTAGAGCTCTAATATGTCTTGAACTTATACTTAATTCAATTAATCTAAATCTCGTAACATTTTCTGATCTATTTGATAGTCGCCAATTAAAAGGAGACATTTTCGCAATTTTTGTGATAGCCCTTGCGGCTGCTGAGGCCGCTATTGGACTATCCATTCTTTCTTCTATCCATCGTAATAGGAAATCAACTCGTATCAATCAATCTAATTTATTGAATCCGTTTGCTATGGAATAATTGGACTTTTTAATTAAGTTTGACAATACAATTTCTAAACAAAAAATAACAAATAACAAATGGAATATTAAGATAAATAGAAAAGTCTGCATGAAAATAAGATAGTATTTCTCTAGGCATGATCTTCATGGCCAGCCAATGTCCACTGATGCTCAATCAGATCCGTTTGCAGCTGTTTGGAGACGTTCTCGTCAGTGACTTCTACATTCCTATGTAGATAGTCCTGCCAAGATGAAGCTCCAGGAAGTGGCGCAACCAGCTCACCTTGGAATTCCCAGTGGTTCTCATTGCGGCCATCAGGACGCTCGTTCTCAACGATCATGTTGTGCATGATCACGCAGCATGTCATCACCTCATGCATGGTCTTCAGCGACCATGTTCTTGCCGGGTGACGGACAATTGCCCACCGAGCTTGGAGCACACCAAATCCGCGCTCCACATCTTTCCTGCAAGCCTCTTGCATCTTGGCAAACCTCCTCGTCTTCTCGGAGTTTGGATTACGGACAGTCTTCACCAATGTGGCCCAGTCAGGGTAGATGCCATCAGCAAGATAATATGGCTTGTCATATGCATTTCCATTGATCTCATAGCTCACCCGGGGAGCTTTGCCTTGCATGAGCCGGTTGAAAACCGGTGATCGGTGCAACACATTGATGTCATTGTTGGAACCGGCCATGCCAAAGAATGAATGCCAAATCCATAAATCTTGAGATATGACAGCTTCAAGAATGACAGTTTTTCCCTCCTCATGCCCGCTGTACGCACCCTGCCATCCAAATGGACAGTTTTTCCACTGCCAGTGCATGCAATCTATGCTGCCAATCATTCCTGGGAAGCCTCTAGACTCGTTGATAGACAAGAGCCGCCTTGTATCCTCAACAGTTGGCTCCCTACAGTAATACTCTCCGAACACGGCAATCACGGCTCGGCAAAACCTGTACATGGCCTCAAGGCAGGTGCTCTCACCCATTCAAAGATACTCATCGAATATATCCGCAGCCATTCCATATGAGAGCATGCGAATAGCCGCGGAGCATTTTTGGTAGGAGGTGAAGCCTAGCGCACCTGTTGCATCGGGCCTGCATTGGAAGTAGGGGTCGTAGTTTCTGACGCCCCGTAGAATGACCAAGAACATGTCCCTTGACATCCTGTATCGGCGCCGGAACAGTTTTTCCGGGAAGATCGGATTGGTGAGGTGGAAGTAGTCCTTGTGGAGGCGGGCCTGCCCTTCCACTCTGTTGCGCGGCAGGTTTTTGGAGCGCCCCTTCACAGAGCCCCGGTGCTGCGGCCCCGGGTTAGAGGTGAACTCGTGGATCATGGAGGCCGCAGTAGTTGCCAATGTCTGCGTCGACTGATCGGACTCCTCGTCGGAAGAGGAGTCGACGACCTCCGCGCGGAACTTGTCCAACATCTGCCACATGTCCATCTGCGTGGGTACAAACTGCGGATCAATGGCCGCGCACAATAGCGCCGAAAACACGAGTAAGAAACCTACCGACGCAATTGACCGAACAGGTCGTGGGCGGCGCGGAAGGGCGGCGCAACCGGGAGCGTTTCGCCCGAAAACAGCCGGCAGGTGGCGGAGCCAAGCCCGAGTACGATCCTGTTCTCCTGCGCGGCGAGAACGGAGCCGACGGCGACTACTGCGGCAGGACGGCGGTGGGTGGGGTTGGGGTGCTGGCGTCGCACTAGGACATCAAAGAAGGGGAAAAAGAAGCAAATCGAAGCGGTCGATTTCGTTGTCACTGACTTGCGGGACCGGGTAAGAAATGGAGGACGCTCCGCGCGACCGCCGAGCGTCCGCGGAGACGCAAACCGGGCGCATATTTGGGTCAGGTTTGCGTCTCCGCGGACGGCCCGATCACTTTGTGTCGCCCCGCTGGAGCAGGCCCAGACGCATTTTTCACGGCGAACGAAAACGGTCGCTCAGCGTCCGTTTACGTCGCGCCGCTGGAGATGCCCTAAGTGCTATGTCGAGGAGCATCCGACCACTTTGTTTGTCGTGTGTTTCTTTCTGCACCGGTCAAAGAATCCAACACAACAGCCTAGAAAAGTTGCGAACCGTTGGAAATAAATCCGCTTTAGTTCTTGTGCTCCTCATTATAGACCTGAAAATCTAATCGTTTAAAATAGATACGTTGGGGAACTAGCAATTGGAGATACATCCATTCGAATTATAGCTGTTACAAATATACCCGAAAAATATTTCTTAGTTTAAGGTTATTATTAGAATATAGATGACTTCTGTTTAGACGAGGAATCTTCTTAGATGAGCTCCTCGGAGGAGATCGTCCAGAGTTTCTAGTACATTGCTGATGTTAGTGATGCATAGATCCCTTTACTGTATATTTCTAGTGTATGAGGGGTTTCTATACTGTAACACATGTATATGTACTTGCCTTTGGCTCCCTGTGAATACCAGTTGCCCATTCATAACATGGTATCAGAGCTTAGGTTCAGCTCCTCTTGCACGTAGCAACTCTGTGCTGCCGCCGTCCATCTTTCCGGTAAGCTCTTCGGCCTGCTCCTATCTTGGTCTGCTTCTTCCTCACTTCCGCGTCCCGCACGGCCAGCTTCATCTCCGGCCGCTACCGCTCCGGTCCGTCCTGTCTGGCCCCGCCCCCGGCTGATCTTGCTGCAACCGGCCCTCCTCCGACCGATCTTGCTGCAGCCGGCCCTCCTCCGGCTGCTCGGGCTGCAGCAGGCCCCGGGCTGCTCTGTCTCTGGCCAGTTCTGCTAGATCTAGATCTGGTTCAAAAAAATGGCGTCCTCCGCCTTGGCTATGTCAGTATTCCTCGGTGCCCAGTGATCTTTGATGGTACCAACTATGGGGAGTTTGCTGCCTTTATGCGCATCCACATGCGTGGTCTTTGGCTGTGAGGTGTTCTTACCGGCGATGTCCCTTGTCCGCCGCATCACACTGCCCATGTGCCTCCTACACCACCGCCAGTGCCACATGCCCTTGCTGATGATGCTCCTTAGGCTGCTCAGGAGGCAACCAGGTCTGCCGAGCTTGTTGCTGATGATGCGAGCAGCAGGTGCTTACTCAAAGGCTCTTGGTTCCTATCGGGATAGTCTGGCGGCTTTTACTCAGTGGTGTGATGAGGATGCCAGGGCTGCTGCTGTTCTTTCTCAGAGTGTTCAGCCACAGTTTGCTTCTGAGTTTATGGGCCTTGCTACTGTTGCTGAGATGTGGTCTCACCTTCATCAGTGCTATCATCCTTCCGGGGATTCTCTGTATTTATCTGTGTTGCGTCAGGAGCATGATCTTCAGCATGGTGACTCTACTGTTGATGAGTTCTACACCCAGAGTGCGGCGATCTGGCGCCAACTTGACTCCCTTCGCAGTGATGTCTGTGGTACTTGCCAGTGTTGCCGGACAGTACATTCAGATATGAATTTTCAGAGGATCCATAAGTTTCTGTCTAGACTTCGTCCAGAGTGTGAGCCCCGTCATGCCCAGTTGTTTGCTCGGGGTCGTGTTCCTATCTCAGAGGTGTTGACCGAGCTCCGTGTTGAGGAGACTCATCTGCGTGGTGCTGGTCTAGTTGGAACACCTTCTGTTCTTACTGCTCGATTTCCGGTTGCACACCTCCACCGCTATCCAAGCGCCTGCTGCTCTGGGAGGAGCTCGCCCTTCTCGCGGTGGAGGTCGCCCTCGTCCTCCTCGATTCTGCACTCACTATCGGAGGCCTCGTCACCTTGAGTCCGACTGCTATCACAAGCAGCGAGGAGTGCCTCCTCGTGCTCCACCTTCAGCGCCCGTCACCACCGGCTTCACTGAGCAGGATATAGCGAGGCTTAGCGCCTCCTTGCCACCTCTGGCTCTGCTTCGACGGGTACTGTTGCCTCTGTGGCTGGTTCCTCTACACAGTCAGGTACATCCTCGTGGGCTCTGGATTCTGGAGCTTCTTTCCACATGTCGTCTGATTCTTCCTCTCTTCCTCTCTTCTTCTCTTCGACCTCTCCCTCTTCATGTTCATGTTCTTACTACCGATGGTATTTCTCTTCATGTTGCTAGCCATGCCACTCTTTCTACTCCCTCCTTTTTCTGTTCCTGATGTTTCTCATATTTCCCGTCTTTCCGCTGCTCAACTCACTGATTCTGGTTGTCGGGTCATTCTTGATGTTGATTCTTGTTCTGTTCAGGACACTCACACTCGGGCCCTGGTTGGGGCTGGCCCTCGGTGCCGTGACTCCCAGGGACTTTGGGAGCTTGACTGGCTTCATGTTCCTTCTTCTACAACTTCACCGACTGCACCACGTGTGCTTGCTACTTCCACTACCGCCTCCTTTCAGCAGTGGCATCATCGTCTTGGTCATCTTTGTGGTTCTCGCTTGTCATCTTTACTTCGTCGAGGTCTTCTGGGGTCTGTCTCAGGAGATATCTTGTTTCAGGGTTGTCAGAGCTGTAGGCTTGGCAAACAGAATCAGTTACATTATCCTTCTAGTGAGTCTGTATCTCAGCGTCCGTTTGATTTGGTCCACTCTGATGTATCGGGTCCGGCTCCCTTTACTTCCAAGGGGGGCCAACGTTACTATGTTATTTTTATCGATGACTTCTCTCGCCACACTTGGATCTATTTTATGACTTCTCGCAGCGAGGTTCTCTCTCTATATAAGCATTTTGCTGCCATGGTCCATACTCAGTTTTCCATGCCTATTAGTGTCTTTCGGGCTGATTCCGATGGGAGTATATCTCCCAGCGGTTGCGTGGTTTTCTTGCTGAGCAGGGCACTCTTGCCCAGTTCTCCTGCCCTGGCGCCCATGCCCAAAATGGCGTGGCTGAGCGCAAGCATCGCCACCTGCTTGAGACGGCTCGTGCGATGATGATCGCTGCCTCTCTTCCTCCTCACTTCTGGGCTGAGGCTGTGTCTATTTCCACCTATCTCATCAACCTTCAGCCCTCCACAGCCTTGCAGGGTGGTATTCCTCTTGAGCGTCTTACTGGTCACACTCCTGATTACTCGACCCTTCGTCTTTTTGGTTGCGTTTGCTATGTTCTTCTTGCTCCACGCGAACGCACCAAGCTGACTGCTCAATCTGTTGAGTGTGTCTTCCTTGGCTACAGCCCTGAGCACAAAGGATATAAGTGTTGGGATCCTATTGGTCGTCGGATGCGCATATCTCGGGACGTCACTTTTGATGAGTCCCGTCCTTTCTACCCGCGTCCCTCCTCCTCTTCCTTCTCGGTGGATGATATCTCTTTTCTCATGTTCCCTGACTCACCTCCTCCTGTGCCTCAGGTCCCTACTCCACCGAGTTTCTCACCACCTTCTACTCCTTCTTCACCCACCAGACCCCCTCTCCTCCCTCACGGCCTTCTTCACCCTCCACATCTTCCCCTCCCATATCTCCTTCCTCGCCTCCGGTGCTCCCTCCCTGCCCTTTTCACTACTCCCGTCGTCCACGTGAGGATGATGATGATGATGCTCCTCCTGACACGCCCTTGCCATGGCTGAGGAGACGCTCATCTTGAGCGTACTAGCACCTGAGATGTTGTCACTCCTCCTCCCTCTGTTCGTCCCATCACCTGCAAGTGGGTCTATAAGATCAAGACTCGCTCCGATGGTTCTCTTGAGCGCTACAAGGCTCTTCTTGGGCTCACGGATTTCAGCAGGAGCATGACCGTGACTATGACGAGACCTTTGCTCCTGTGGCTCACATGACCACTGTTCGTACTCTTCTTGCCATTGCTTCTGCTCGTCACTGATATGTCTGTCAGCTTGATGTGCAGAATGCTTTTTCTTAACGATGAGTTACGTGAGGAGGTATACATGCAACCACCTCCTGGGTACTCTACTCCCGATGACATGGTCTGTCGTCTCCGGCGCTCTCTCTATGGCCTTAAGCAAGCCCCTCGTGCCTGGTTTCAGCGTTTCGCCTCTGTGGTGACCTCTGCTGGTTTTGTCCCTAGCGCACATGACCCTGCGCTCTTTGTCCACACATCTTCTCGTGGTCGGACTCTCCTTCTTCTCTATGTAGATGACATGATCATCAAAGGTGACGACCCTGAGTACATTGCCTTTGTCAAGGTCCATCTTCGTGATCAGTTTCTCATGACTGATCTTTGTCCTCTTCGCTACTTTCTTGGGATTGAGATTTCTTCTACCTCCGATGGCTTCTATATCTCCCAGGAGAAGTATATTCAGGACCTTCTCACTCGTGCCGCTCTTGGTGATGAGCGCACTGTCGAGACTCCTATGGAGCTCAATGTCCATCTCGTGCCACTGATGTTGATCCTCTTCCGGACCCGACTCGCTATCGTCACTTGGTTGGGAGCCTTGTCTACCTTGCTGTCACCCGTCCTGACATCTCCTACCCGGTCCACATTCTGAGTCAGTTCATGTCTGCTCCCACTAGTGTCCACTATAGTCATCTCCTTCGTGTCCTCCGCTATCTTCGTGGCACTATCTCCCGTCGTCTCTTCTTTCCTCGTTCCAGCTCCTTACAGCTCCAGACCTACTCAGATGCTACCTGGGCTAGTGATCCATCGGATCGCAAGTCTCTTTCTGCCTACTGTGTTTTTCTTGGTGGTTCTCTCATTGCTTGGAAGACCAAGAAGCAGGTTGCAGTCTCTCGTTCGAGTGTCGAGGCTGAGTTGCGAGCGATGGCTCTCTTGACAGCAGAGGTGACTTGGTTATGCTGGTTATTGGATGACTTTGGTGTTTCTGCTGACGCACCGACTCCTCTCTAATCTATCAGTATTGGTGCCAACAACATGGCGCGTGATTCGGTGAAGCATGAGCTCACCAAACACATTGGCGTTGACACCTTCTTTGTGCGTAATGCTGTGCAGGATCAGATTATGGCTCTATAGAATGTGCCTTCCGAGCTACAATTTGTTGATTTCTTCACGAAGGCCCATACTAGAGTACAATATGAGTTCTTTCTCTCCAAACTCAGTGTTGTTGATCCACCATGAGTTTGAGGGGGTGTTAGTGATGTATTGACCCCTTTACGGTATATTCCTAGTGTATGAGGGGTTTCCCTACATATTGTAACACATGTACATGTACTGACGTTTGCCCCCCTGTGAATACCAGTTGCCCATTCACAACAGCTGATACCTATTATATAGATAACCATACTTCAAATGTACTTGGCTAGAGGGCAAGGGCAAGAGAAAAAGAGACGATCCATAGATTCTACAGCACCACAGATGCACGTTTGCTAAGCTCTGCCAACCTCTTTTTAAAAAATTGGCAGGGTGCTATTCTGAGAAACCAGACACAGAAACTATTTAAATCTTACGTGGCCGTCTAAATTCCCATATATTCATAAGAAATACTAAATTGGTTGGACAAATGAATGCAACAACATTTTACCAAAAACGCTGTAGACTTCTCCAATAACCAAAAAACAAGTTCAGGCTCACCAGACAGTATAACATTATTATATAACTCCCGTGCTTCCTGTCACACAGAGAGTTTCATCTCTTAGAAATTCAGCATCGTCATAAACACAGTCAAAAAATGATAGATCACGTACTAAACCCGTGAATTGCCATTAAAAGACAACCTGGTTGGTGGCTTCCGTTATGGATTTGGACGGCCTGGTGGATGAACATAGGCCAAAATACCGTACACAGTTTGCACAATGGTGCACACAAGAACAAAAACAGTGGCTAATGCACCTAACACCATCCATGGATTGCTAAAATGATTGAACCACAGCCACGCCATCCACCGATTCAGTCGGTTTTGATAGTGTGCTTCCATTGTTTGACACAGTGATTTCAAGTAATAAGTCCCGTTAAAATCGAAGACCACGTCTTTGCTAAGCATAGTGAACAGATCGGACACCGTTTCATCAGAGTCAAGGTGGTGCACAAGTATGCCCTTCTTAGCGAGTAGACTGACATCTTCAGGCATGCTAATAAGCTGAGATATAAAGACAGAATAGGCAGTAAAGTCATCCCCAAACTGTGGGCAGGTCTGCTCGAACGCAATAAGGTTCCTGAAGAGGAACTCTGTGTGTTCATCAATCACAACACAGGGGACTTCCAATGCACTACTGGTAAACCTGATGTCTAATAGAGAATGAGGGTCGAGTTTGTTGAAGTCGCGTTTCCGGAACTGGACTCCAGCTTCAAGATATTGTGCAGCTCTGCGCCATCGATTAAGCTGCTGACCATCTTCCAAATACTCAACATGTTGGGTGCTATGACCATTTTGATCATGATAATAGTGATCCTGACCAAGCTTCAAATACCTCCGTCCAAAATTAAGAAACTTGTGGAGATATTGAAGCCCAACCTCATAATGATGCTCCTCTGCCGGCTTTTGAGAAGGCCTGAAATACATATGGCATAAATGAAGCAAATGCTGAAAATCCTTTGGTCTGTCAAAATCTTTTATTGCTATTGGATAGCACCTCAGCGCAGACTCTATATACTTAGCAATTGCAGCAGTAAACGGCTCAGTTGGTGCGTTCTTACCTGCAACTAGCTCATAAAGTTTCTTGACAATGAAAAACGGTATTTGATTTTCAAGCAGTAGCAGGTCATGATTCACAAATCTAATAAACCATAGTCCAGATTGCTCTGGTTCTTTATCTTCCATGTCTCTATTTTGTTCACTTTCCTGACTGTGAGTCTCATGGTCCGTATTTGTCCTTTCTTCTTTCTTTTGTTCCAGCTTCTCTTTTTCACCATTGGTGGTTATTTCATCCATGTTACTAGACACATCAGATGGTTCAATCTGCGCACGAAGTTCTACAGTCCCACCCAGTGCAACTAGAATGGTGCATCCATCAAGCAAAAGCATCTGTAAGAACGATTCATTGTCCATCTTGATTTGCTCAGAGTAACAGCTCCTGGCCTGGCTCACTAGTGCTCCTACTGCGTTCAGATAATCCAACAAATTTCTCTTGCAGTTAATTCGAACAACCTCAGAAAGATAACCCCATTTAGTTTTCTCAATAGCTTGACATGACGCAGCTCCATGGTGATAGGGACCAATTGATAGCATGATAGGTTCATAGGAGAATATACCCACCTCGCGGATGTGCTGCTGCACTTTATGAATGAGGCATATACCTGCTTGTGTATCAGGCACTTCACCAAGCGACCAGTAATAGTCAAGCTCTTCTTTCATCGATCTTGCCAATTCGTATATGTTTGTAACCCTTGCCTCGCTCCTTTTGCCTTTAGCAGACATTGTTATCTGGCCATAATATCAGGAGCCATGACACGTTGGCTAACAAAAAGGAAAATAAAGAAAGATACAAGTACGTAGCTCATACAAAGATAATACTTGGTCAGACTGAAACGTTTATCGAAAGCTTAAAATATATCAGATATGGTAGATTGCCAAAATGGCATGATAACAGAATATAGAAAAATGAGACTTGCATTATATGGATTGCACTATATTGTCTGTACTACATCGCTTACATCTGAGAACAGCAACTAGCTGCTACATGGATAGAATATAAAGTAGTTTTCTCGGAAAAAAAAATGAGGTGAGTCAAATTAATTGTTGATAGAGCAATGAGAGGTTGGTTCAAGTAACTTGTCGCAAAGACAAACAAGACTATTTATGTTTAATCCTATACTGAGACTTATAATTCTACCTGTTCCTTGATCCATACAGTTTTTTTTTCCACTGATCCAATGAAATGGAACAAGTTAGCAGATCCAACATTTTTCGTAATTTATAGTGCAGTACTACAGTGCCTGAGATTGTATGATAAGAATACTTGTAAGAAAAAAATACAGTGAGACAAAACAAAGAAAAGGTTCTTTGTCATCGTCCAGTATATTGTTATTCGCTTTCAGAGAAGATACTGAATTATCTTTTTCAGTTCAGAAGCTTCATCAATCAATGCTTTTACAATGCCGTAAGGAGCTCTATCTTTGTGCAACATACCTGTATGTGTCAAAATTTCAAGCACAGGCAGTCTAGCAGCCTAGCATAGGATTTTGTATCACAACTCACGAGAAGGGCAAAATATGGTGTTTCAGCAACCAGCTGCATTAGCCTCAGCCATGAAGAAAAGTGTTTTTGAGGAACCGGACATGCACTCTGGCATTTCATTAGGATATGAAGAAAGAAAGAAACTAGATATTGTAGAGGAGTTGGAAAGCACAGAAAAATTACATTGTTAAATTATTTCCCAGCCTAACCTATAAAGAATTGTGAAAACAGTGTAAGTTTCTGACAAGATACGAACTGATAACAAAGGTCATGAGACTAGCGAAAATGGTAGAATCAGGGACTAGTAACTCTAGTAATTACAGAGAACTCCTCAAGTTGCTAACCTTATTTCTTATACTAGTAATTAAGGGAAAGATTAGAAATGGATGATAAGACAAATTAGCAACCAGTCGCGGTGGCTGTATCAGAAGAAAGATAGATCGCGTTGGCTCAGAGTTTTGCAGGGGATAAGTTCGAACAAACCTGACTGGCAACGAGGATGATCCCGGCACCAACAAGAACAGCCGTTGCGGTGCTCGGACGCAATAGCGGTGCCCTGCTGGCAAATCAGATGAAGTAAGGCGTCGAATATTGGGCAGATCGGCGGCGACCTCGTTCGGCACTTCGATTTGGATCAGATCGTCACCCTTGAGGGAGAACAGACTGTACGGAAGCTCTGCATACTATGTGCGGAATTGGCGCAGAACCACCTTTTCTTTCTGTCCATGGGGTCGAGTGGAGATCGACAGGGTTGGGAACAGCACCGTGACACGCCTGGAGCATTCGCAGTTACGGAGAAAATTCAAAAAGCCACCACATTAGGTTCGAAAAATTATCTCTAAATTGCAAAAGTTCCCAGAATTCGTTGTAATGTGCGAAACAATTCTACGTAACCCCAGTTATAAGCACTAACCCCCTAAGTATAAACTGGGTCTTCTAACCCCCTCAAGTATCCAAAACCAGGCAAATTACCCCCTCAACGCTGATAAGCTATTTTAGAGCATCTCCAGTCGTGTCCCCCAAAGCGTCCCCTAAAGCGTCCCCCTAACGGCGCGGATCGAGCGTTTGGGGGATGAATTTTGTTCGTACCGCGTTTGGGGAACGTCGCTCCCTAGCCGCGTCCCCCAAAAGCCGTCTCCAATCAGAAATTCAAATAGTTTGCATTCAAAAGAGATCTTTCCTGCCGAAATTGTCGCGATCAGAGTAGCGGCGATCAAAGTACTGGGCGCGTGATCATATTACAGGCCAACACAAGAATTAGAAGAAGGGGAAGGGGTTGGGCGACGCCAACACCGACGACGCATCCTGAGTCGACGTAGGCCCGTCGATCACGATGAACTCGTCGTGATCTACCTGGTGTGCATGCTCTGTCGCCGGCGCCGAGGCAGAGGCCGACGCAGGTGTAGTAGCTGATGCTGTGGCAGACGCGTCTGCCGGCTCTTGCTCCGAGGGTGGGGTTGCTGCCGCTGCCTCTGCCTGGGCCGCCGCCTCGGCCGCCGCCATTTTGGCTTCGATGTCGTCGAGGATCTGGCCTTTGAAGAAGTTGTGCGCCGCCCGCGTCCGGGGAGACATTCCTTCTGTCGACGCTCTCAGCAGGGACATGTCGTCCCTGCGTTTCTTGAGCTCCATCTTCTCGTCTTGCCTCTTGAGCATCGCCGCCCACGTTTCGTCGGCCTGTTTGTGGCGGGAGAGCAAGGTCGAGGAGACCTCGGCGAGGCAGTGCGTGATTGATGCCTGCGTCTTCTCGGACGACGCAGCGTCGGCCAAGGTGGCCTTGACAGCCTTGTTGCCGATAGGGTACCCTGCCGATGTTGCCAGCGGCGCATCCAGATCAATGACGTCTTTCCCCTTCGACAATGAAACGCGCGTCAACTACCCGTCCGAGTTCTTCCGGTACAAATTCATAGCCTTGTCAAACTAACCAAAGGAAGTGCAATCATTTCATCGAACAAAATGTAGGTGCTACAGATTATGGAAGAAATAGTCGTACCATTTGGCTGATGTCGCTGCCGTTGTCGGTTCTGCTCTCGATGTCGTGATGGAACCCATGGAACATGTTCACCGACGCCTGGATGATGGCCCATCGCGTCGACATTGTTTTGGCTCCTCTTCATTGTCACTTTGTTGTAGTCGCTGTTGATCAGCTTGCGCTCATCGAACTCGGCCTTGATCCTCGCCCAATACTTCCCGTACTTTTGGTTGGCGCCAATGATGGAGTCATGGCTCACCGTCGACCATGACTCGCACAAACATTGATCCTCCAGAGGCGTCCACTTGGGGCCTCGTGTACCCCACGCCTCGTCTACGCACGCTTCTATTCCTGTAGACAGTGTTGGGCCTCCAAGAGCAGAGGTTTGTAGAACAACAGCAAGTTTACCTTAAGTGAATCACCCAAGGTTTATCGAACTCAGGGAGGTAGAGGACAAAGATATCCCTCTCAAGCAACCCTGCAATTACGATACAAGAAGTCTCTTGTGTCCCCAACACACCTAATACACTTGTCAGATGTATAGGTGCACTAGTTCGCGAAGAGATAGTAAGATGCAAGTGATATGGATGAATATGAGTGGTAATAGCAATCTGAAATAAATATGGCAGCGAGTAAACATGCAGTGGAACAGTAAATAAACGGAGTTTCAGTGCTTGGAAACAAGGCCTAGGGATCATACTTTCACTAGTGGACACTCTCAACATTGATCACATAACTGAATAAATAAATACTACTTTCTACACTCTCTTGTTGGATGACAAACACCATTCATTGCGTAGGGCTACAAGAGCTCCCTCAAGCCGGAGTTAACAAGCTCCACAACATTCGGTGTTCATATTTAAGTAACCTTAGAGTGCATAATAGACCATTGCAATTATACCGAGTACTAACATAGCATGCACACTGTCACCGTCAGGCTATGAAAGGGGGAATAGATCGCATCAATACTATCATAGTAATAGTTAACTTCATAATCTACAAGAGATCACAATCATAGCTTATACCAAGTACTACATGATGCACACACCGTCACCTTTACATCATGAAGGAGGAATACACTACTTTAATAACATCACTAGAGTAGCACATAGATGATATTCAACAAGATCACAAAGCTCATGATCACATAAAGATCACATTGGATAGAGAGATGAACCACATAGCTACGGTACAGCCCTTAGCCTTGGGGGAGAACTACTCCCTCCTCATCATAGGAGACAACAATGGCGATGAAGATGGCGGTGGTGTCGATGGAGATGCCTTCGGGGGCAATTCCCGTCCCGGCGGCGTGGAGCAGACTTCTGTCCCCCGAAACGGAGTTTCGCGATGGCGGCGGCGTCCCTGGAGTCTTTCTGGAGTTTCGTCAATCGTGGCTTATTCGTATCGAAGATTTAGGTCAGGGAGGCTTATATAGGCGAAGAGTCGGAGTCAGAAGGGCCACGGGGCCCCTCACAGTAGGGGGGCGCGCCCCCCTCTGGCCGCGCCGCCTTGTGGGGTGGGGCCCCTGGTTCTCCTTTGGCCCCTCTTCGATGCTCTGGAAGCTTCCTTGAAATATAAGATCATGGGCGTTGATTTCGTCCAATTCCGAGAATATTTCCTTACTAGGATTTCTGAAACCAAAAACTGCAGAAAACAGGAACTGGCACTTCGGCATCTCGTTAATAGGTTAGTTCCGGAAAATGCATCAAAACGATATAAAGTATGAATAAAACATGTAGGTAATGTCATAAAACTAGCATGGAACATAAGAAGTTATAGATACATTGGAGACGTATCAAGCATCCCCAAGCTTAGTTCCTACTCGTCCTCGAGTAGGTAAACGATAACAAAGATAATTTCTTAAGTGACATGCTACCAACATGATCTTGATCAATACTATTGTAAAGCATATGAGATGAATGAAGTGATTCGAAGCAATGGTAAAGATAATGAATAAACAACTGAATCATATAGCAAAGACTTTTCATGAATAGTACTTTCGAGACAAGCATCAATAAGTCTTGCATAAGAGTTAACTCATAAAGCAATAGATTCTTAATAGAAGGTTTTGAAGCAACACAAAGGATGATTAAGTTTCAGCAATTGCTTTCAACTTGTAACATGTATATCTCATGGATAGTTGTCAACATAAAGCAATATAACAAGTGCAATAAGTAAACATGTAAGAATCAATGCACACAGTTGACACAAGTGTTTGCTTCTAAGATAGAAAGAAGTAGGTAAACTGACTCAACATAAAGTAAAAGAATGGCCCTTCGCAGAGGGAAGCATGGATTACTATTTTTGTGCTAGAGCTTTTCATTTTGAAAATATAGAAACAATTTTGTCAACGGTAGTAATAATTCATATGTGTTATGTATAAGACATCCTATAAGTTGCAAGCCTCATGCATAGAATACTAATAGTGCTCGCACCTTGTCCTAATTAGCTTGGATTAACACGGATTATCATTGCAGACATATGTTTCAACCAAGTGTCACAAAGGGGTACCTCTATGCCGCCTGTACAAAGGTCTAAGGAGAAAGTTCGCATTGGATTTCTCGCTTTTGATTATTCTCAACTTAGACATCCATACCGGGACAACATAGACAACAGATAATAGACTCCTCTTTTAATGCTTAAGCATTCAACAACAGATAATATTCTCATAAGAGATTGAGGATTAGTGTCCAAACTGAAACTTCCACCATGATTCATGGCTTTAGTTAGCGGCCCAATGTTCTTCTCTAACAATATGCATACTCAAACCATTTTATCATGATAAATCACCCTTACTTCAGACAAGACGAACATGCATAGCAACTCACATGATATTCAACAAAGGTGTAAAAGTTGATGGCGTCCCCAGAAACATGGTTACCGCTCAACAAGCAACTTATAAGAGATAAGATACATAGCAACATATTCAATACCACAATAGTTTTTAAGGCTATTTTCCCATGAGCTATATATTGCAAAGACAAAGAATAGAATTTTAAAGGTAGCACTCAAGTAATTTACTTTGGAATGGAAGAGAAATACCACATAGTAGGTAGGTATGGTGGACACAAATGGCATAGGTTTTGGCTCAAGGTTTTGGATGCACGAGAAGAATTCCCTCTCAATACAAGGCTTAGGCTAGCAAGGTTGTTTGAAGCAAACTCAAGTATAAACCGGTACAACAAAACTTACATAAGAACATATTGCAAGCATTATAAGACTCTACACTGTCTTCCTTGTTGTTCAAACACCTTAACCAGAAAATATCTAGACCTTAGAGAGACCAATCATGCAAACCAAATTTTAACAAACTCTATGTAGTTCTTCATTAATAGGTGCAAAGTACATGATGCAAGAGGTTAAACATGATCTATTTGAGCAAAACAATTGCCAAGTATCAAATTATTCAAGACAATATACCAATTACCACATGAAGCATTTCCTGTTTCCAACCAAATAGCAATTAACGAAGCGGTTTTCAACTCCGCCATGAACATTAAAGATAGAACTAAGAACACCAGTGTTCATATGAAAAAGCGGAGCGTGTCTCTCTCCCACACAAGCATGAATTTATTCAGAGAATGAAAATAAAAAAACAAAAATAAAAACACACACACGCTCCAAGTAAAGTACATAAGATGTGACGGAATAAAAATATAGTTTCACTAGAGGTGACCTGATAAGTTGTCGATGAAGAAGGGGATGCCTTGGGCATCCCCAAGCTTAGATGCTTGAGTCTTCTTGAAATATGCAGGGATGAACCACGGGGGCATCCCCAAGCTTAGACTTTTCACTCTTCTTGATCATAGTATATCATCCTTCTCTCTTGACCCTTGAAAACTTCCTCCACACCAAACTCAAAACAAACTCATTAGAGGGTTAGTGCACAATTGAAAATTCACATGTTCAGAGGTAACACAATCATTCTTAACACTTCTGGACATTGCACAAAGCTACTGAAAATTAATGGAACAAAGAAATCCATCAAACATAGCAAAACAGGCAATGCGAAATAAAAGGCAGAATCTGTCAAAACAGAACAGTCCGTAAAGACGAATTTTTCTGGGGCACTTGCTCAGATGAAAAAGCTCATATTGAATGAAAGTTGCGTACATATCTGAGGATCACGCACGTAAATTGGCAGAATTTTCTGAGTTACCTACAGAGAATTCTACTCAAATTCGTGACAGGAAGAAATCTGTTTCTGCGCAGCAATCCAAATCTAGTATCAACCCTACTATCAAAGACTTTACTTGGCACAACAATGCAATAAAATAAAGATAAGGAGAGGTTGCTACAGTAGTAACAACTTCCAAGACACAACAAAACAGTAATAAAAACATACATGGGTTATCTCCCAAGAAGTACTTTCTTTATAGCCATTAAGATGGGCTCAGTAATTTTAATGATGCTCACATAAGAAATAAGAATTGAAGCAAAAGAGAGCATCAAGAAGCAAATTCAAAACACATATAAGCCTAACCCACTTCCTATGAAAAGGAATCTTGTAAATAAACAAGTCATGTAAGCATAATGCAACAAGCATAGAAAGGCAACACAAGCGCAACTTCAAGATTCTCAACACAAAGAGGGGAAACTTAGTATTATTAAGATGCATGTAACCATGTTTCCCTCTCTCATAATAACTTTCAGTAGCATCATGAACAAATTCAACAATATAACTATCACATGAAACATTCTTATCATGAGCTACATGCATAAAATTATTACTCTCCACATAAGCATAATCAATTTTATTAGTAATAGTGGGAGTAAAACTACCATAACCATCATTGTAATCATCATAAATTGCAGGCATGGTATAATCATAATAACCTTTATCCTCCATAGTAGGTGGCACCAAAATACCACTATCATTATAATCATCATAAATAGGAGGTAAAGTATCATCAAAGAAAATTTTCTCCTCAAAACTTGGGGGACTAAAAATATCATGCTCATCAAAACCAGCTTCCCCAAGCTTAGAATTTTCCATAGCATTAGCAACAATGGTGTTCAAAGCATTCATACTAATAACATTCCCATTAGCATGCATATAAAGTTCCATGGGTTTTTTATTCTCTCTTCAAACACATCATGTCCTAATTCAAGATAAAGTTCATAAAGATCTCTCATTTTGTTGTTGTTTTCCATTAAGCCTAACTAGTGAAAACAAGAAACAAAAAGATATAATTGCAGGATCTAAAGGAAATATCTTCGAGCACTCACACACCGGCAACAATGCTAGGAAATAGCTTAGTAGTCGGAGGATGTGAATACCTTTTACCTTACCTCCCCGGCAACGGCGCCAGAAAATAGCTTGATGTCTACGCTTCTATTCCTGTAGACAGTGTTGGGCCTCCAAGAGCAGAGTTTGTAGAACAGCAAGTTTCCCTTAAGTGAATCACCCAAAGTTTATCGAACTCAGGGAGGTAGAGGACAAAGATATCCCTCTCAAGCAACCCTGCAATTGCGATACAAGAAGTCTCTTGTGTCCCCAACACACCTAATATACTTGTCAGATGTATAGGTGCACTAGTTCGGCGAAGAGATAGTAAGATGCAAGTGATATGGATGAATATGAGTGGTAATAGCAATCTGAAATAAAGATGGCAGCGAGTAAACATGCAACAAAACAGTAAATAAACGGAGTTTCATGCTTGGAAACAAGGCCTAGGGATCATACTTTCACTAGTGGACACTCTCAACATTGATCACATAACTGAATAAACAAATACTACTTTCTCTACACTCTCTTGTTGGATGACAAACACCATTCATTGCGTAGGGCTACAAGAGCTCCCTCAAGCCGGAGTTAACAAGCTCCACAACATTCGGTGTTCATATTTAAGTAACCTTAGAGTGCATAATAGACCATTGCAATTATACCGAGTACTAACATAGCATGCACACTGTCACCGTCAGCTATGAAAGGGGGAATAGATCGCATCAATACTATCATAGTAATAGTTAACTTCATAATCTACAAGAGATCACAATCATAGCTTATACCAAGTACTACATGATGCACACACCGTCACCTTTACATCATGAAGGAGGAATAGACTACTTTAATAACATCACTAGAGTAGCACATAGATGATATTCAACTAGATCACAAAGCTCATGATCACATAAAGATCACATGGGAGAGAGAGATGAACCACATAGCTACGGTACAGCCCTTAGCCTCGGGGGAGAACTACTCCCTCCTCATCAAAGGAGACAGCAATGGCGATGAAGATGGCGGTGGTGTCGATGGAGATGCCTTCCCGGGGCAATTCCCGTTCCGGCGGCGTGTCGGAAAAGACTTCTGTCCCCCGAAACGGAGTTTCACGATGGCGGCGGCGTCCCTGGAGTCTTTCTGGAGTTTCGTCAATCGTGGCTTATTCGTATCGAAGATTTAGGTCAGGGAGGCTTATATAGGCGAAGAGTCGGAAGGGCACGGGGCCACACAGTGCCCCCTGGGCCGCGCCGCCTTGTGGGGTGGGGCCCTGATACGTCTCCGACGTATCGATAATTTCTTATGTTCCATGCCACATTATTGATGATATCTACATGTGTTATGCATACTTTATATCGTATTTATGCATTTTCCGGCACTAACCTATTAACGAGATGCCGAAGAGCCGTTCTGTTTTCTGCTGTTTTTGGTTTCAGAAATCCTACAAAGGAAATATTCTCGGAATTGGACGAAATCAACGCCCGGGGTCCTATTTTGCCACGAAACTTCAGAAGACCGAGGAGAAGCGAAGTGGGGCCACGGGCGACGACACGCCGAGCGCGCGGCACAGGCCACGGCCGGCGGCCTGCGTGTGGGTCCCCGTGGCGCCTGACCTGCCCTTCCGCCTACTTAAAGCCTCCGTCCCGAAACCCCCGTCTCGAGAGCCACGATACGGAAAACCTTCCGAGACGCCGCCGCCGCCAATCCCATCTCGGGGGATTCGGGAGATCGCCTCCGGCACGGAGAGGGGAATCATCTCCCGGAGGACTCTTCACCGCCATGGTCACCTCCGGAGTGATGAGTGAGTAGTTCACCCCTGGACTATGGGTCCATAGCGGTAGCTAGATGGTTGTCTTCTCCTTATGTGCTTCATTGTTGGATCTTGTGAGCTGCCTAACATGATCAAGATCATCTATCTGTAATGCTATATGTTGTGTTTGTCGGGATCCGATGGATAGAGAATACTATGTTATGTTAATTATCAATCTATTACCTATGTGTTGTTTATGATCTTGCATGCTCTCCGTTATTAGTAGAGGCTCTGGCCAAGTTTTTGCTCTTAACTCCAAGAGGGAGTATTTATGCTCGATAGTGGGTTCATGCCTCCATTAAATCTGGGACAGTGACAGAAAGTTCTAAGGTTGTGGATGTGCTGTTGCCACTAGGGATAAAACATTGATGCTATGTCCGAGGATGTAGTTATTGATTACATTACGCACCATATTTAATGCAATTGTCTGTTGTTTGCAACTTAATACTGGAAGGGTTCGGATGATAACCGAAGGTGGACTTTTTAGGCATAGATGCATGCTGGATAGCGGTCTATGTACTTTGTCGTAATGCCCAATTAAATCTCACAATACTTATCATATCATGTATGTGCATTGTCATGCCCTCTCTATTTCTCAATTGCCCGGCTGTAATTTGTTCACCCAACATGCTATTTATCTTATGGGAGAGACACCTCTAGTGAACTGTGGACCCCGGTCCTATTCTTTACATCGCATACAATCTACAATTGTTCTTTACTGTTTCTGCAAACAATAATCTTCCACACAATACGGTTAATCCTTTGTTACAGCAAGCGGTGAGATTGACAACCTCATGTTTCGTTGGGGCAAAGTACTTTGGTTGTGTTGTGCAGGTTCACGTTGGCGCCGGAATCACTGGTGTTGCGCCGCACTACATCCCGCCACCAACAACCTTCAACGTGCTTCTTGGCTCCTCCTGGTTTGATAAACCTTGGTTTCTTTCTGAGGAAAAACTTACTGCTGTGCACATCACACCTTCCTCTTGGGGTTCCCAACGGACGTGTGTTTCACGCGCATCAAGACTGTTTTCTGGCGCCGTTGCCGGGGAGATCAAGACACGCTGCAAGGGGAGTCTCCACAATCCAATATCTTTACTTTGTTTTTGTCTTGCTTTATTTTATTTACTACCTTGTTTGCTGCATTATATCAAAATACAAAAAATTAGTTGCTAGCTTTACTTTATTTACTGTCTTGCACTCTATATCAAAAACACAAAAAAATTAGTTACTTATATTTGCTTTACTTATTTCAACATGTTTCCTTTTAATTTTACCGTAAAAGACATACCGGTAGGACGTGGGTCTATAGTTGGGAGAAATAATATAGAAGAATTTTTCAATCATGTTAGTACCGTTGAAGATTTTGAAGATAGACACTTGGTAGAACTTGCTCCTACTTATGAAATTGCTGCTGCTGCTTTAGTTCGCATGTTGGAAACTAAATTTGTTAATCTCAATCCTATAATCCAACACATGTTTCTTACACTCGGTGATATGGAAGAAGGGGAAAAGAAAGATTTTGTTTTAGAAACCCTTCTTAGAGAATTTGGTAGTATAGCAAGAGAGGCTAGAAAGGTCTTTATTAAATATAAGATGCTTGGTTCTTATACCAATTTTGTTAGTATCCTTGAAAAGATGGACATGGAGAGAGTAAGGTACACTAATAATATTAATGATGGTGGGGAGATCAAAGCACCAATACCATGTAAGCTCCTAGCGATGAATGAAGCGCTAGAAAATAACTATGCTTGGCTTGTTCCTGAAAATTTGTTTGATGAGAGTAGCAAGCCCAAGACTAATGAAAAGGGAGCCGCTGAAACTTATGTATCCAATATACTATGCATGGTTGAGAAAACTCCAAACCCCGCTGAAGATGCATCATCTTTCGACAACACTTGATATACACTTTCTGCGCCTAGCTGAAAGGCGTTAAAGAAAAGCGCTTATGGGAGACAACCCATGTTTTTACTACAGTATTTTTGTTTTATATTTGAGTCTTGGAAGTTGTTTACTATTGTAGCAACCTCTCCTTATCTTAGTTTTGTGTTTTGTTGTGCCAAGTAAAGTCTTTGATAGTAAGGTTCATACTAGATTTGGATTACTGCGCAGAAACAGATTTCTTTGCTGTCACGAATTTCGACCTGCCTCTCTGTAGGTAGCTCAGAAAAATATGCCAATTTACGTGCGTGATCCTCAGATATGTAAGCAACTTTCATTCAATTTGAGCATTTTCATTTGAGCAAGTCTGGTGCCATTTTAAAATTCGTCTTTACGAACTGTTCTGTTTTGACAGATTCTGCCTTTTATTTCGCATTGCCTCTTTTGCTATGTTGGATGAATTTCTTTGATCCATTAATGTCCAGTAGCTTTATGCAATGTCCAGAAGTGTTAAGAATGATTATGTCACCTCTGAACATGTTAATTTTTATTATGCACTAACCCTCTAATGAGTTTGCTTGAAGTTTGGTGTGAAGGAAGTTTTCAAGGGTCAAGAGAGGAGTATGATATACTAAGATCAAGAGGAGTGAAAGCTCTAAGCTTGGGGATGACCCCGTGGTTCACCCCTGCATATTCGAAGAAGACTCAAGCGTCTAAGCTTGGGGATGCCCAAGGCATCCCCTTCTTCATCGACAACATCATCAAGTTCCTCCCCTGAAACTATATTTTTATTCAGTCACATCTTATGTACTTTGCTTGGAGCGTCGGTTTTTTGTTTTTTGTTTTTGTTTTTGTTTTTGTTTGAATAAAATGGATCCTAGCATTCATTGTGTGGGAGAGAGACACACTCCGCTGTTGCATATGGACAAATATGTCCTTAGGCTTTACTCATAGTATTCATGGCGAAGGTTGAATCTTCTTCGTTAAATTGTTATATGGTTGGAATCGGGAAATGCTACATGTAGTAATTCTAAAATGTCTTGAATAATTTGATACTTGGCAATTGTTGTGCTCATGTTTAAGCTCTTGCATCATATACTTTGCACCCATTAATGAAGAAACACCTAGAGCTTGCTAAAATTTGGTTTGCATATTTGGTCTCTCTAAAGTCTAGATAATTTCTAGTATTGAGTTTTGAACAACAAGGAAGACGGTGTAGAGTCTTATAATGTTTACAATATGTCTTTTATGTGAGTTTTGCTGCACCGGTTCATCCTTGTGTTTGTTTCAAATAACCTTGCTAGCCTAAACCAAAAGAAAAGGATATATCAACCTGTAGTGAACCGGGCCACCGAGGGCTCTGACGAAGCTCCAGGGATTACAGGAAGGTTTAGCTTGGCAAGGAAATTAGGAATCCTGACCTCACTAAGGAGGGAGCCATTTTCTTGTATCGAGAGGGAATACTTCTCATGCATCCAAAATCCTTGAGCCAACCACTATGCCATTTGTGTCCACCATACCTACCTACTACATGGTATTTCTCCGCCATTCCAAAGTAAATTGCTTGAGTGCTACCTTTAAATTTCCATCATTCGCCTTTGCAATATATAGCTCATGGGACAAAATAGCCTTAAAAACTATTGTGGTATTGAATATGTACTTATGCACTTTATCTCTTATTAAGTTGCTTGTTGTGCGATAACCATGTTCCTGGGGACGCCATCAACTACTCTTTGTTGAATATCATGTGAGTTGCTATGCATGTCCGTCTTGTCTGAAGTAAGGGAGATCTACCACTTAATGGTTAGAGCATGCATATTGTTAGAGAAGAACATTGGGCCGCTAACTAAAGCCATGAATCATGGTGGAAGTTTCAGTTTGGACATAAAACCTCAATCTCTTATGAGAATATTAACTGTTGTTGAAGCATTAAAAGAGGAGTCCATTATCTGTTGTCTATGTTGTCCCGGTATGGGTGTCTAAGTTGAAGAATGATCAAAAGCGAGAAATCCAAATGCGAACTTTCTCCTTAGACCCTTGTACAGGCGGCATAGAGGTACCCCTTTGTGACACTTGGTTGAAACATATGTTATGCAATGATAATCCGTGTTAATCCGAGCTAATTAGGACAAGGTGCGGGCACTACTAGTATACTATGCATGAGGCTTGCAACTTGTAAGATATAATTTACATGATACATATGCTTTATTACTACCGTTGACAAAATTGTTCCATGTTTTCAAAATAAAAGCTCTGGCACAAATATAGCAATCGATGCTTTCCTCTTTGAAGGACCTTTCTTTTACTTTTATGTTGAGTCAGTTCACCTATTTCTCTCCACCTCAAGAAGCAAACACTTGTGTGAACTGTGCATTGATTCCTACATACTTGCATATTGCACTTGTTATATTACTTTACATTGACACTATCCATGAGATACACATGTTATAAGTTGAAAGCAACCGCTGAAACTTAATCTTCCTTTGTGTTGCTTCAATACCTTTACTTTGATTTATTGCTTTATGAGTTAACTCTTATGCAAGACTTATTGATGCTTGTCTTGAAGTACTATTCATGAAAAGTCTTTGCTTTATGATTCAGTTGTTTACTCATGTCATTACCATTGTTTTGATCGCTGCATTCATTACATATGCTTACAATAGTATGATCAAGGTTATGATGCCATGTCACTCCAGAAATTATCTTTGTTATCGTTTACCTGCTCGGGACGAGCAGAACTAAGCTTGGGATGCTGATACGTCTCCGACGTATCGATAATTTCTTATGTTCCATGCCACATTATTGATGATATCTACATGTTTTATGCATACTTTATGTCGTATTTATGCATTTTCTGGCACTAACCTATTAACGAGATGCCGAAGAGCCAGTTCTGTTTTCTGCTGTTTTTGGTTTCAAAAATCCTACAAAGGAAATATTCTCGGAATTGGACGAAATCAACGCCCAGGTCCTATTTTGCCACGAAGCTTCCAAGACCGAGGAGAAGACGAAGTGGGGCCACGGGCGACGACACGCCAGGGCGGCGCGGCTGGGCCTGGCCGCGCCCGTGTGGGTCCCCCGTGACGCCCCTGACCTGCCCTTACTTAAAGCCTCCGTCACGAAACCCCCGTGCGAGAGCCACGATACGGAAAACCTTACCGAGACGCCCGCCGCCAATCCCATCTCGGGGATTCGGAGATCACCTCCGGCACCCGCCGGAGAGGAGATCATCTCCCGGAGGACTCTTCACCACCATGGTCGCCTCCGGAGTGATGAGTGAGTAGTTCACCCTGGACTATGGGTCCATAGCAGTAGCTAGATGGTTGTCTTCTCCTTATGTGCTTCATTGTTGGATCTTGTGAGCTGCCTAACATGATCAAGATCATCTATCTGTAATGCTATATGTTGTGTTTGTCGGGATCCGTACCTATGTGTTGTTTATGATCTTGCATGCTCTCCGTTATTAGTAGAGGCTCTGGCCAAGTTTTGCTCTTAACTCCAAGAGGGAGTATTTATGCTCGATAGTGGGTTCATGCCTCCATTAAATCTGGGACAGTGACAGAAAGTTCTAAGGTTGTGGATGTGCTGTTGCCACTAGGGATAAAACATTGATGCTATGTCCGAGGATGTAGTTATTGATTACATTACGCACCATACTTAATGCAATTGTCTGTTGTTTTGCAACTTAATACTGGAAGGGGTTCGGATGATAACCTGAAGGTGGACTTTTTAGGCATAGATGCATGCTGGATAGCGGTCTATGTACTTTGTCGTAATGCCCAATTAAATCTCACAATACTTATCATATCATGTATGTGCATTGTCATGCCCTCTCTATTTGTCAATTGCTCGACTGTAATTTGTTCACCCAACATGCTATTTATCTTATGGGAGAGACACCTCTAGTGAACTGTGGACCCCGGTCCTATTCTTTACATCGCATACAATCTACTGCAATTGTTCTTTCTGTTTTTGCAAACAATAATCTTCCACACAATACGGTTAATCCTTTGTTACAGCAAGCCGGTGAGATTGACAACCTCACTGTTTCGTTGGGGCAAAGTACTTTGATTGTGTTGTGCAGGTTCCACGTTGGCGCCGGAATCACTGGTGTTGCGCCGCACTACATCCCGCCACCAACAACCTTCAACGTGCTTCTTGGCTCCTCTGGTTCGATAAACCTTGGTTTCTTTCTGAGGGAAAACTTACTGCTGTGCACATCACACCTTCCTCTTGGGGTTCCCAACGGACGTGTGTTTCACGCGCATCAGGCCCCCTGGCTCTCCTTTGGCCCCTCTTCGGTGCTCTAGAAGCTTCCTTGAAATATAAGATCGTGGGCGTTGATTTCGTCCAATTCCGAGAATATTTCCTTACTAGGATTTCTGAAACCAAAAACAGTAAACAGAACTGCACTGGCATCTCGTTAATAGGTTAGTTCCGGAAAATGCATCAAAACGATATAAAGTATGAATAAAACATGTAGGTAATGTCATAAAACTAGCATGGAACATAAGAAATTATAGATACGTTGGAGACGTATCATGGGGTTGAAGCCGCTATGCGGCACCACATCCTCGTACCGCGGCGACAAGTTTGGCGTCACGCACCCGGGAGTGGCGGAGGGGTCGTCGTTGTAGAACCCGGATGTCGACGGAGAAACCAGTCCCAGAATGTACGATGACACCGCCTTACTCCATGGGCTCGCGTTGTTGGCAGCGATACACCCGGCCAGCGCCTGCTGGTGCGGCGCGCCGCCAGAGCCTTCTTCTCCAGCTCCACCGCCCTCCGTCCTTTCCGCTCCGCCGTCGACATCTTCCGGCGCAGACAATCTTGATGCACTGATCATCGGTCCAGCTTTCCGGCTTCTTCTTCGGCCGGCGCTTCGCGCCCGCGAAGCGCCTTCGCCCTTTCGTCTCATTGCCCGGCGGCTTCTTGGTCCCTTTCTTGGCCATTTTTTGGGGCTGTCGGCGGCGCCATGGATGGGGAGAGGGTAGCGGCGGCGGGAGGAACAGCGTAGCCACAGCGGGAGGGAGAAATGAATCGACGGGATAGGTCAAATGTGTTAGGATGGCAGAAATGCGCGGCGGGAGAGGCATGATGTGGCGGGAGAGGGAGACAAAATTTTCTTGTGTCGTTCACGCGTCGGTCCCGCCATGCCTCGCCTCGCTTTTCGGTGTGTCCGGCGTCCCCGGAGCGTCCCCTGTCGGGCGGGGACGGGCTCGGAGCTGGACATCGGGCACGGGATAAACGGTGGGGGACGCGGCTGGGAACATTTTTTTGTTCGGCGCGCCCAAATCCCTTTGGGGGACGCGACTGGAGATGCTCTTAGTAGCGGTTTCCATGGTGGAAAATGGTTTCAGGGACATAGGCTAGATGACTTCCCCTTCCCCCCTCGTCTTGTTCTCGTTCCCTTCTCAAACGGTGGACAATGGTTTTAGCCAGCCGGTGTCGTAGGAGACGACCGTTGATACGTCCAAAACGTATCTACTTTCCCGAACACTTTTGCTATTGTTTTGCCTCTAATTTGTGTATTTTGGATGCAACTAACACGGACTAAGCTTTTCTGGTGTGTCTCGTTTTTGTGCAGAAATCCAACTTTCAGAAAATCCTCGGAATTTATGCGAAAGATCCTATTGACGGAGCAGAAGGGCAAGCCGGTGGGGGCAGGCCCCCACACACACTAGGTCGGCGCGGCCCGGGAGCGCGCCGCCCTATTGTGTGGCCGCCTCGGGTGGCCCCCGATGCCCTCCTTTGGACTACTTAACGCCTTCGACCTAAAAACGCACAGGGGGTTAGAAGAAATCACCAGAAACCATCCAGTATACCGCCACCGTCATGAAACTCCATCTCGGGACCAGAAACTCCGTTCTGGCACTCCGCCGGGACGGGGAATTGGAGGAGATCATCGCCATCATCACCACCGACGCCTCTCCATCGACCAGCCATGTTTCCCCCATCCATGTGTGAGTAGTTCCCCCGCTGTAGGCTGAAGGGGATGGTAGGGATTGGATGAGATTGGTCATGTAATAGCATAAGATTGTTAGGGCATAGTGCCTAGTATCCGTAATTGGTACTTTTATGATATTGTTGCAACTTGTTATGCTTAATGCTTGTCACTAGGGCCCGAGTGCCATGATTTCAGATCTGAACATGTTATTGTTTCATGATGATATGCATTGTTTTATGATCTTACCTGCAAGTTGTATACACGTATTGTTGTCCGGAACCCGAGGCCCCAAAGTGACAGAAATTGGGACAACCGGAGGGGAAGGCGGTGATATGAGGATCACATGTGTTCACGGAGTGTTAATGCTTTGCTCCGGTGCTCTATTAAAAGGAGTACCTTAATTTCCAGTAGATTCCCTAGAGGCCCGGCTGCCACCTGGTAGGACAAAAGATGTTGTGCAAGTTTCTCATTGCGAGCACGTACGACTAAATATGGAACACATGCCTATTGATTGATTAGTACTTGGATACGGTTTTATTATTATCTGCAAATGCCCTGCTTTGATTGTTACATGAGTTTCTCTCATCCATGCAACGCCCGTCATCCATCCCTGTGCCTACAGTATTTTAATTCTGCTGTTTACTATAATCACTACTTGTCTTTGTTACTCTCGTTATTTCTCGCTACCTATAAAATGTTACTCTTGATAAACTTTTGCGAGCAAGTCTGTTTCAGGTGCAGCTGAATTGACAACTCATTTGTTAAGGCTTTCAAGTATTCTTTGTCTCCCCTTGTGTCGAATCAATAAATTGGGTTTTACTTCCCGCGAAGACTGTTGCGATCCCCTATACTTGTGGGTCATCAAGACTATTTTCTGGCGCCGTTGCCGGGGAGCATAGCTTTATTTGGAAGTTCACTTGGATTGATATTGTTCGCTGCAAATTCTCCATCATGGGTAAACCTCGCGATACTAAAGTCGCCATATTACCATCCACTACAAGAAAAGGTACAACTCTGAGTACCTCTGCTGCTCTTGATTCACCATCTGTGATAGATAAACTTGTTTCACCACCACAAGCTTCACATGCTGGTACTTCTGCTAGATCTGAAAGTTCCTCTTATAATTTTGATGATGCTTCTGATGTGCTTGATAATGATGGTTCATTAGGATCTTTTCTAGATGCTACAATTGCTAGGTCTAGACAAATTGAAAATACTGAAACTCCTAATGAAAATGCTGCTACACCTGTTAATTCACCTGAGTCTGTTGAATACTCTAGTGATGATCCTGATGAAGATTATGTGGAACTTGATGATGATTTTATTGATAAATGCAATGCTACTACTGATGCAAGAAAAATTAAAAAGTTGCTTGCACAACATACTGTTAGATATAAACTGTCTCCTGATCCTAAATTTGCCACATCTCCTATAAACATTAAGGATAAGGATTATGATTTTTCTCTTGATTTGTCTCATATATCTATTGTGGAGAAAACACCTTTTTGTGGTACTGAAAAAGAAAGTGCTGTAGAACACATGATTGAGCTATCTACTCTGAGTAGCTTGTTTTCTGATGATGTTAAGAAGCGTACTTACTTTGTTGCTAAAATATTTCCATTCTCATTAAAGGATGATGCTAAAACTTGGTATAATAGTTTGCCACCTGATTCTATTAATAGTCCAAAAGAATTGCTTGATGTTTTCTTCCGGAAATACTTTCCTGCTAGTGCTCAACATATTGCTTTGCAGAGAATTTATAATTTTGATCAGGAAGATGGAGAGAAATTGCCTGAGGCTTGGGCTAGATTTTGCTCTCTTATTAGAGCTCGGCCTGAACATGATTTGGAAAAACATGATTTACTTGATATATTTTATAGTGGACTAACCATTGAGTCTAGGGCATACCTAGATAGTTGTGCTGGTTGTGTTTTCAGGAAAAGAACTCCAGACGACGCTGAAGAATTATTGGCGAGAATAGGCCGGAATCATGATGATTGGTCTACACCTGAACCAACCCCGACACCGATATTGAAGAAGAGGGGTGTGATTAAATTAAATGATGAAGATATGAGGGAAGCCAAGAAGTCTCTTAAAGAGAAGGGTATTAAATCTGAAGACGTGAAGAATTTACCTCCTATAGAAGATTTATGTAAGATAACTCCCCCTTCATCCATGATTGAGGTACACTCTCTTGAACGCTTTACTAGGGAAGATATTCCGTATTCAAAACCTCCTGCTCAATGCTTAGATGAGTTTGATAATTATATTGTTAAGCAAGAAAACTTTAATATGAGAATAGAGAATCATTTAATGGAAAATTCTCAAGCTATTAGTGAATTGCATGGTATTGTGGAGAGAACCTCCAATGATGTTAAGATGCTTTGTAAACATTTTCATATGGTGCAAACTCAAATTGATCAACTCACTAAAGTACAAAATGACTTGTTAAAAAACAATTCTAAAGAAAGACATGCTTATGAAGTAACAACTAGAGGCGGTGTTTCTACCTAGGATCCTCTATATCCTGAAGGGCATCCTGATGGCGTGTAACTCACACGTTCGTTGGGAACCCCAAGAGGAAGGTATGATGCGCACAGCAGCAAGTTTTCCCTCAGAAAGAAACCAAGGTTTATCGAACCAGGAGGAGCCAAGAAGCACGTTGAAGGTTGATGGCGGCGGGATGTAGTGCGGCGCAACACCAGGATTCGGCGCCAACGTGGAACCTGCACAACACAACCAAAGTACTTTGCCCCAACGAAAGAGTGAGGTTGTCAATCTCACCGGCTTGCTGTAACAAAGGATTAACCGTATTGTGTGGAAGATGATTGTTTGGAAAACAGTAAAACAAGTATTGCAGTAGATTGTATGCGATGTAAAGAATAGGACCGGGGTCCACAGTTCACTAGAGGTGTCTCTCCCATAAGATAAAAGCATGTTGGGTGAACAAATTACAGTCGGGCAATTGACAAATAGAGAGGGCATAACAATGCACATACATGTCATGATAAATATAGTGAGATTTAATTGGGCATTACGACAAAGTACATAGACCGCTATCCAGCATGCATCTATGCCTAAAAAGTCCACCTTCAGGTTATCATCCGAACCCCTTCCAGTAAGTTGCAAAACAACAGACAATTGCATTAAGTATGGTGCGTAATGTAATCAATAACTACATCCTTAGACATAGCATCAATGTTTTATCCCTAGTAGCAACAGCACATCCACAACCTTAGAACTTTCTGTCACTGTCCCAGATTCAATGGAGGCATGAACCCACTATCGAGCATAAATACTCCCTCTTGGAGTTAAGAGCAAAAACTTGGCCAGAGCCTCTACTAATAACGAAGAGCATGCAAGATCATAAACAACACATAGGTAATAACTTGATAATTAACATAACATAATATTCTCTATCCATCGGATCCCGACAAACACAACATATAGTATTACAGATAGATGATCTTGATCATGTTAGGCAGCTCACAAGATCCAACAATGAAGCACAATGAGGAGAAGACAACCATCTAGCTGCTATGGACCCATAGTCCAGGGTGAACTACTCACTCATCACTCCGGGCGACCATGGCGGTGAAGAGTCCTCCGGAGATGAATCCCCTCTCGGCAGGTGCCGGAGGAGATCTCAGAATCCCCCGAGATGGGATTGGCGGCGGCGGCGTCTCGGAAGGTTTTCCGTATCGTGGCTCTCGGTACTGGGGGTTTCGCGACGAAGGCTATTTGTAGGCGGAAGGGCAGGTCGGGGGCCACGAGGGGCCCACACTATAGGTCGCGCGGCCAAGACCTGGGCGCGCCGCCTATAGTCTGGCCACCTCGTGGCCCCACTTCGTCTCCTCTTCGGTCTTCGGAAGCTTCGTGGCAAAATAGGACCCTGGCGTTGATTTCGTCCAATTCCGAGAATATTTCGTTACTAGGATTTGAAACCAAAAACAGAAAACAGCAACTGGCTCTTCGGCATCTTGTTAATAGGTTAGTTCCAAAAATGCACGAATATGACATAAAGTGTGCATAAAACATGTAGATATCATCAATAATGTGGCATGGAACACAAGAAATTATCGATACGTCGGAGACGTATCAGCATCCCCAAGCTTAGTTCCCGTCCCGAGCAGGTAAAACGATAACAAAGATAATTTCTGGTGACATGCCATCATAACCTTGATCATACTATTTGTAAACATATGTAATGAATGCAGCGATCAAAACAATGGAAATGACATGAGTAAACAAGTGAATCATAGAGCAAAGACTTTTCATGAATAGCACTTCAAGACAAGCATCAATAAGTCTTGCATAAGAGTTAACTCATAAAGCAATAATTCAAAGTAAAGGCGTTGAAGCAACACAAAGGAAGATTAAGTTTCAGCGGTTGCTTTCAACTTGTAACATGTATATCTCATGGATAATTGTCAACATAGAGTAATATAATAAGTGCAATATGCAAGTATGTAGGAATCAATGCACAGTTCACACAAGTGTTTGCTTCTTGAGGTGGAGAGAGATAGGTGAACTGACTCAACATAAAAGTAAAAAGAATGGTCCTTCAAAGAGGAAAGCATCGATTGCTATATTTGTGCTAGAGCTTTTATTTTGAAAACATGAAACAATTTTGTCAACGGTAGTAATAAAGCATATGAGTTATGTAAATTATATCTTACAAGTTGCAAGCCTCATGCATAGTATACTAATAGTGCCCGCACCTTGTCCTAATTAGCTTGGACTACCGGATCATCGCAATACACATGTTTTAACCAAGTGTCACAATGGGGTACCTCCATGCCGCCTGTACAAAGGTCTAAGGAGAAAGCTCGCATTTTGGATTTCTCGCTTTTGATTATTCTCAACTTAGACATCCATATCGGGACAACATGGACAACAGATAATGGACTCCTCTTTAATGCATAAGCATGTGGCAACAATTATTATTCTCATACGAGATTGAGGATATATGTCCAAAACTGAAACTTCCACCATGAATCATGGCTTTAGTTAGCGGCCCATTGTTCTTCTCTAACAATATGTATGCTCCAACCATTAAGGTGGTAGATCTCTCTTACTTCAGACAAGACGGACATGCATAGCAACTCACATGATATTCAACAAAGAATAGTTGATGGCGTCCCCAGAAACATGGTTATCGCACAACAAGCAACTTAATAAGATATAAAGTGCATAAGTACATATTCAATACCACAATAGTTTTTAAGCTATTTGTCCCATGAGCTATATATTGCAAAGGCGAATGATGGAATTTTAAAGGTAGCACTCAAGCAATTTACTTTGGAATGGCGGAGAAATACCATGTAGTAGGTAGGTATGGTGGACACAAATGGCGTAGTGGTTGGCTCAAGTATTTTGGATGCATGAGAAGTATTCCCTCTCGATACAAGGTTTAGGCTAGCAAGGTTATTTGAAACAAACACAAGGATGAACCGGTGCAGCAAAACTCACATAAAAGACATATTGTAAACATTATAAGAATCTACACCGTCTTCCTTGTTGTTCAAAACTCAATACTAGATATTATCTAGACTTTAGAGAGACCAAATATGCATACCAAATTAGCAAGCTCTAGGTGTTTCTTCATTAATGAGTGCAAAGTATATGATGCAAGAGCTTAAACATGAGCACAGCAATTGCCAAGTATCAAATTATTCAAGACATTTTAGAATTACTACATGTAGCATTTTCCAATTCCAACCATTTAACAATTTAACGAAGAAGAAACTTCGCCATGAATACTATGAGTAAAGCCTAAGGACATATTTGTCCATATGCAACAGCGGAGCGTGTCTCTCTCCCACACAGTGAATGCTAGGATCCATTTTATTCAAACAAAAACAAAAACAAAAACAAACCGACGCTCCAAGCAAAGCACATAAGATGTGACGGAATAAAAATATAGTTTCAGGGGAGGAACCTGATAATGTTGTCGATGAAGAAGGGGATGCCTTGGGCATCCCCAAGCTTAGACGCTTGAGTCTTCTTAGAATATGCAGGGGTGAACCACCGGGGCATCCCCAAGCTTAGACTTTCACTCTCCTTGATCATATTGCATCATACTCCTCTCTTGATCCTTAAAAACTTCCTCCACACCAAAGTCGAAACAACTCATTAGAGGGTTAGTGCACAATAAAAATTAACATGTTCAGAGGTGACACAATCATTCTTAACACTTCTGGACATTGCATAAAGCTACTGGACATTAATGGATCAAAGAAATTCATCCAACATAGCAAAAGAGGCAATGCGAAATAAAAGGCAGAATCTGTCAAAATAGAACAGTTCGTAAAGACGAATTTTAAAATGGCACCAGACTTGCTGAAATGAAAATGCCCAAATCGAATGAAAGTTGCGTACATATCTGAGGATCACGCACGTAAATTGGCTTAATTTTCTGAGCTACCTACAGGGAGGCAGGTCGAAATTCGTGACAGCAAAGAAATCTGAAACTGCGCAGTAATCCAAATCTAGTATGAACTTTACTATCAAAGACTTTACTTGGCACAACAAAACACAAAACTAAGATAAGGAGAGGTTACTACAGTAGTAAACAACTTCCAAGACACAAAATAAAAACCAAGTACTGTAGTAAAAACATGGGTTGTCTCCCATAAGCGCTTTTCTTTAACGCCTTTCAGCTAGGCGCAGAAAGTGTATATCAAGTATTATCGAGAGACGAAGCATCAACATCATTTTCACAATTTATCCCATTGGGTATCTTAGATGCTCCCTTATCTATAGTGGTTTTAAGAGCTTTATCAATTTTAGGCCTATAATAGCTTTTTGGTTTAGCCCCTTTAGAGATATACATGAACCTTTGCTCCTTTCCCACATAAGCTTTCTCTCTAAACTTTATAGATGAAAAGGTTGAACCCAATGTTCCCATAGCCTCTTCTAGTTCACTAATCCTTTGGGTTTGATTATCATGAATAGCACAAGATTCTAAGATGGCGATTCTCTCATTAATTCCACCTAGAGATTTATCAAGTTTATCAGTGCTATCAAGTAATGCTTTCAAAGTAGTATCAATAATTGGAAGGTTTTGCTCTATGGTTTCCAATTTTTTCATAACATCCTCAAGAGAGGTTTCAATTTTAGTTTCATTAACAGGTGGTGTTCCAAATAAACTCTCAATAATGCAACTAGCTTCTAAAGCGGGAGTGCCTAGGAAGTTACCTCCCGCGAGACAATCAAGAACATATCTATTCCAACTAGAGATACCAACATAAAAGTTCCTGAGCAGGATAGTGGTGGAGTGTTTCTTAGTGCACCTACTATGAGCATCACTAATTCTATACCAAGCATCTTTAAACGTTCTCCCCCTTGTTGCTTAAACGAACGAACTTCAACTTCAGGATTACTCATTTTAGCAGTAGTAAATAAAGCAAACTAGATAAAAATAAATGCAAGTAACTAATTTTTTTTTGTGTTTTTGATATAGAGTGCAAAACAGTAAATAAAGTAAAGCTAGCAACTAATTTTTGTGTGTTTTGATATAATGCAGCAAACAAAGTAGTAAATAAAATAAAGCAAGACAAAAACAAAGTAAAGAGATTGAGAAGTGGAGACTCCCCTTGCAGCGTGTCTTGATCTCCCCGGCAACGGCGCCAGAAAAAGTGCTTGATGGCGTGTAACTCACACGTTCGTTGGGAACCCCAAGAGGAAGGTATGATGCGCACAGCAGCAAGTTTTCCCTCAGAAAGAAACCAAGGTTTATCGAACCAGGAGGAGCCAAGAAGCACGTTGAAGGTTGATGGCGGCGGGATGTAGTGCGGCGCAACACCAGGGATTCCGGCGCCAACGTGGAACCTGCACAACACAACCAAAGTACTTTGCCCCAACGAAACAGTGAGGTTGTCAATCTCACCGGCTTGCTGTAACAAAGGATTAACCGTATTGTGTGGAAGATGATTGTTTGCAGAAACAGTAAAACAAGTATTGCAGTAGATTGTATGCGATGTAAAGAATAGGACCGGGGTCCACAGTTCACTAGAGGTGTCTCTCCCATAAGATAAAAGCATGTTGGGTGAACAAATTACAGTCGGGCAATTGACAAATAGAGAGGGCATAACAATGCACATACATGTCATGATAAATATAATGAGATTTAATTGGGCATTACGACAAAGTACATAGACCGCTATCCAGCATGCATCTATGCCTAAAAAGTCCACCTTCAGGTTATCATCCAAACCCCTTCCAGTATTAAGTTGCAAAACAACAGACAATTGCATTAAGTATGGTGCGTAATGTAATCAATAACTACATCCTTAGACATAGCATCAATGTTTTATCCCTAGTAGCAACAACACATCCACAACCTTAGAACTTTCTGTCACTGTCCCAGATTCAATGGAGGCATGAACCCACTATCGAGCATAAATACTCCCTCTTGGAGTTAAGAGCAAAAACTTGGCCAGAGCCTCTACTAATAACGGAGAGCATGCAAGATCATAAACAACACATAGGTAATAACTTGATAATTAACATAACATAATATTCTCTATCCATCGGATCCCGACAAACACAACATATAGTATTACAGATAGATGATCTTGATCATGTTAGGCAGCTCACAAGATCCAACAATGAAGCACAATGAGGAGAAGACAACCATCTAGCTACTGCTATGGACCCATAGTCCAGGGGTGAACTACTCACTCATCACTCCGGAGGCGACCATGGTGGTGAAGAGTCCTCCGGGAGATGAATCCCTCTCCGGCAGGGTGCCGGAGGAGATCTCCGAATCCCCAGAGATGGGATTGGCGGCGGCGGCGTCTCTGGAAGGTTTTCCGTATCGTGGCTCTCGGTACTGGGGGTTTCGCGACGAAGGCTATTTGTAGGCGGAAGGGCAGGTCAGGGGGCCACACGAGGGGCCCACACTATAGGTCGGCGCGGCCAAGACCTGGGCCGCGCCGCCTATGGTCTGGCCACCTCGTGGCCCCACTTCGTCTCCTCTTCGGTCTTGGAAGCTTCGTGGCAAAATAGGACCCTAGGCGTTGATTTCGTCCAATTCCAAGAATATTTCGTTACTAGGATTTCTGAAACCAAAAACAGCAGAAAACAGCAACTGGCTCTTCGGCATCTTGTTAATAGGTTAGTTCCGGAAAATGCACGAATATGACATAAAGTGTGCATAAAACATGTAGATATCATCAATAATGTGGCATGGAACACAAGAAATTATCGATACGTCGGAGACGTATCACATCCCAAAAGAGTTGAACAAGATTCTCAACGAACTGAAACTAGTGCTCCATCTAAAAAAAGAAAAAGAAACATAAAACTGTTGTAGAATCCTCTGAGCCTGTTAATGATCCTAATAGTATTTCTATTTCTGATGCTGAAACTAAAAGTGGTAATGAACATGATAAAGATAACGATAAGAATGATGCTTCTGATAAAGAAGAAGTTGAAGATGAACCTGAAAAGCATGCTAAAAATAAAAAGTACACTAAAGAAGATTTTATTGCTAAGAAACATGGTAATGAAAGAGAACCTTGGGTTCAAAAGCAAATGCCTTTTCCTGCTAAGAAACTAAAATCAAAGGAAGAAGAACACTATAATAAATTTTGTGATTGGATGAAACCTTTATTCTTGCAAATCCCTTTGACTGATGCTATTAAATTGCCTCCTTATTCAAAGTATATGAAAGATATTGTCTCTAACAAAAGGAAAATTCCTAATGAGGAAATTTCCACTATGCTTGCTAATTACTCTTTGAATGGTAAGGTTCCAAAGAAACTTGGCGACCCAGGTATACCGACTATTCCTTGTTCTATTAAGAATAATTATGTTAGAACTGCTCTATGTGATTTGGGAGCGGGTGTTAGTGTTATGCCTTTTTATCTTTATAAGAGACTTTATTTAGATAAGTTGATACCGACTGATATATCTTTGCAAATGGCTGATAAATCTACTGCTATTCCTGTTGGTATATGTGAGGATGTTCCTGTTCAAGTTACTAATAACTGCTTGATATTAACTGATTTTGTTGTGTTGGAAATGTCTGAAGATGATAATATGTCTATTATTCTTGGGAGACCTTTTCTTAACACCGCAGGGGCTGTTATTGATTGCAATAAAGGAAAAGTTACTTTCAATGTCGATGACAAGGAGCATACCGTTTATTTTCCCAAGAAGATCGATAAAGCATGTGGAGTTAATACAATTTCTAATGTGAGAACTATGAAAGTGGGAACTATTGATTGTCCTATATATGAGCCTGAACAAGGATATCAAAATATTATGATTGGATCAATGTCAATACAATTCAAGGTAACATGATTGATTTGAGGTTTAATTCTTCTTACGTTATGTAAAATTTATTTGGTGGCAAGACTTGATCACCCTTGTTAACAAATTCATTTTATATGCATAGAGGAACTAAACAACATTTCTTTCTTCCTCCACTTGACCTATTTGCTGTAGCAGTTTTGTTTTGCAAAGTTCTTTAGTTAATTAGAGATTTCAAAATCTTTTTCTGCCCTGTAATAATAAATTTAACACCCAGAAATGTGCATTTTTCAAAGTTTTAAAAAATTCACAAAAATTATACCATTGGTCCTATTATTCGACGAGGCACAGGGAACACACAGGGATGACATGGGGCACCCAGTGGCACCCCACAGCGGCGCGGCCGGCAAGGGCGCGCCACCCTGTTGTGGGGGCCCCTCCTTGCCCCACTACATCATGTTTTCCTCCCACTCTCTTCTCTCTCCCGAAAAAACTCGCACCAGATTTCTCTCACTCGCGTTTCTGCTCAAGAGCTCAAGATTTCTCGATCTCTTTGCTCAGCCCAGATTTCTGTCTGAAATTTGGCACATTTGCTCTCCGGTATGTGACTCCTCCGATTATCCAAATAGAATTTTGTTTGGTTGAGTATATCTTGAATATTTTGCTGCTGTAGGTAACATGTTTAGTGAGCTTGCATGCTTGTTCTAAGTGGTAAAAACTAGTTTTGATGCATGATTAGTACTCTAGCAAGTTCCTATGGTAGTTTCCCTCAAATATATGTCACCAAATCAAATTTTATAATGATTGTTGAAAAATTTCAGAAAAGGGAGATGGACAACTATAACTTTGGAGAAATGTTTGAAGGGGAGACGACAAGCTCGAGGAGGCCCTCAAGGGCAGCCACCCGATTCAGGCGATCCTATAATGAGGATGTCATCGCGCCAAGCTTCGAGCCCGAAGAGGACAATGGAGTCCCTAACGCTTCATCTTTCCCATGTTATGACTTTTTGAGTAATGCAGGGTTGCTGGATGATTTCTTGACCCTTGTCGGTAAGGCGGGCTTAACCACCTACATGGGAGATGAGAGGGAGCAATACCACATGCTCACTAAAATCTTTGTGGAGAGCTTCAAGTTCAACAACAAGCACTATCACCCGACAGTTGCATTCAGGATCTATGGTAATCCTATTACTATGAAGTTGAAGGATTTTTGTACTGCATTGGATATTGCCCCTGTAGGTACAGCGAAGAGGATTGAGGACAATCCCAGGGTTTTGCTTGAGCTCTATCGAGAGATCACCAATGATGATTGCCGCACCATTCAGCGTGGCAAGATAAGAAACATTCAACTCCCGCCATTAAGTATTTTGCTTATTACCTTGCTACTAGCATTCTTGGTAGGGAGAACACTAGCAATATTTCTAGCTACCATCTTGCTTTCTTAATTGCTGCACTCACTGGAGAGACACCGTATCATCTTGGTGCTCTTATTGCTCGCCGCTTGTCTAACAGGGGGCCTATTTTTGGAGGAATCATTGCATCACGCATTTTAGCATATCTAGAACTTCCTCTTGACCCTACTGATGTGAAACTAACTCCTATAAGGCTTGATATTGCTGCTATGAAGAGTCATCAATTTGTTACAACCGACTCTAGTTTAGATAATATTGTCTATAGAATGTTGTTTGCTGACGGGGAAGAGAGGGAAGTTCCATTGCCACAGCCAGATTTGTTCAGTGTTGACAGGAAACCATGGTCGCGCTCTAAGGAGGAGGTGGATGAGCAACTGAAGATACAAGGTTTCCACCAGCAGCATGACTCCGAGGACGCCGAGCCCTCCTACGACTACACCGTCACGTATCCGGGTGCTTCTTCCAGCACATATGTGGTGACCCTGCATACCACTGCATGTTGTAGTATGCCAGTCGTTGATATAATATTCACGAAGTACCATTCCGCAAATATTACATCCCTCAGAGTAGTACAACAGAACATAGCAGGGTCCATAACTCATTCACTTATTATTACAACTATCATACACATGTCATCTTGGAGCTCCTCTTGGGTCCTAAGAGGAATACTCCTGGGTTCGAGGCGAACCCAACTTAACTTACAATATAAGAGTCTCATTAAGCTAAACATTTATTTCCTCGAGCAGCTAAATACTAAGAGTTCGGGCTGCTCGGTTACTACTACTATCGGATATCTGATACGTCTCCGACGTATCGATAATTTCTTATGTTCCATGCCACATTATTGATGTTATCTACATGTTTTATGCACACTTTATGTCATATTCGTGCATTTTGGAACTAACCTATTAACAAGATGCAGAAGTGCCAGTTCTTTTTCTGCTTTTTGGTTTCAGAAATCCTAGTAAGGAAATATTCTCGGAATTGGACGAAATCAAAGCCCAGGGGCCTATTTTTCCATGGAGCTTCCAGAAGACCGAAGAACACACGAAGTGGGGCCACGAGGTGGCGACACCACGTGGCGGCGCGGCCCGGGGGGGCCCGCGCCGCCCTGGTGGCCTCGTCGGCCCCGACTGCGCCCTTCCGCCAAAAATAGCCTCGTGAACCCCAGTACCGAGAACCACGATACGGAAAACCTTCCGAGACGCCGCCGCCGCCGATCCCATCTCGGGGGATCCAGGAGATCGCCTCCGGCACCCTGCCGGAGAGGGGAATCATCTCCCGGAGGACTCTACGCCGCCATGGTCGCCTCCGGTGTGATGTGTGAGTAGTCTACCCCTGGACTATGGGTCCATAGCAGTAGCTAGATGGTTGTCTTCTCCCCATTGTGCTTCATTGTCGGATCTTGTGAGCTGCCTAACATGATCAAGATCATCTATCTGTAATTCTATATGTTGCGTTTGTTGGGATCCGATGAATAGAGAATACTTGTTATGTTGATTATCAAAGTTATGCTTATGTGTTGTTTATGATCTCGCATGCTCTCCGTTACTAGTAGATGCTCTGGCCAAGTAGATGCTTGTAACTCCAAGAGGGAGTACTTATGCTCGATAGTGGGTTCATGCCTTGACACCTGGGACAGTGACAGAAAGTTCTAAGGTTGTGTTGTGTTGTTGCCACTAGGGATAAAACATTAGTGCTATGTTCAAGGATGTAGTCACTAGTTACATTACGCACCATACTTAATGCAATTGTCTGTTGCTTGCAACTTAATACTGGAGGGGGTTCGGATGATAACCTGAAGGTGGACTTTTTAGGCATAGATGCAGTTGGATGGCGGTCTATGTACTTTGTCGTAATGCCCAATTAAATCTCACTATACTCATCATGATATGTATGTGCATTGTCATGCTCTCTTTATTTGTCAATTGCCCAACTGTAATTTGTTCACCCAACATGCTGTTCGTCTTATGGGAGAGACACCTCTAGTGAATGGACCCCGGTCCAATTCTCTTTACTGAAATACAATCTACTGCAATACTTGTTCTACTGTTTTCGCAAACAATCATCTTCCACACAATACGGTTAACTCTTTGTTACAGCAAGCCGGTGAGATTGACAACCTCACTGTTTCGTTGGGGCAAAGTATCTTGGTTGTGTTGTGCAGGTTCCACGTTGGCGCCGGAATCACCGGTGTTGCGCCGCACTACATCTCGCCGCCATCAACCTTCAACGTGCTTCTTGGCTCCTCCTGGTTCGATAAACCTTGGTTTCTTTCTGAGGGAAAACTTGCTGCTGTGCGCATCATACCTTCCTCTTGGGGTTGCCCAACGAACGTGTGAAATACACGCCATCAATATCTCTAGGCTTGATCTCCTCCGGAAGCCTCCCCGGATCCGTAGACTATGAGATAGTCTACGCCTTCAACACCTCCTGAGAGGTCTGGTTCCTCGTAGCCGATGATCTCGGCTCCTTCATTGTTGTTGTAGTCCTCCTCCAGATGATTCAGACAATCTAAGCATGGGATTTAAGAGTGGTATGAGTACGAGCGTACTCAACAAGTTCATTATAGATAAGAGGTGTTTAATGCACTAACTATGATATTAGACCAGAAAGTCTAATACCAATGCAAGTTTTGATAAACATTTCTTCAAGAGATTGCTTTTATTTCAAAGAGCTATGTCCGTCAGCCTTCACCGGTTTACTAGAACTTCATGGAGCTCCTTTCCGGCCGCGTTCGCAGTTCCTTATCCCGGAACAGGGAGTGACAGGTCACGGTTCTTTACACTCTGCAGAGGTGTGTTGCTTTACCCATAAGAGATCTTAACCTTGGTGCCAACCGGGCAATTGTTCCCGTCCACACTTCCTTTGGTGTGAGGCCCGGTATAAGGTCTAGCCAATCATGTTCCTCCGCTACCTCGGACACCCACCCTTTGTTGCATGCCCCGACCCTGGGTCCTCGCCGGTCCCATTATTCCCGTAATTTCAGGGTGGACCCCGACCACGACGACAGTCTGGGATCGAACCAAACTCCTTCGCCGGTAGCTGCAACCCATCATAGACCACATTACCGTGGGGAATTAGAATGGGATCCCCACCCTCAAGTTGTTCCGCAAGCCGCAACCGCTACGGTATGCACAGCATAACCGTGGGGACTTAGAATGGGTTCCCCACCCTCAAGTTGCTCCGCAAGATACAACTGCTACGGTAAGCGCATCCGTTGATGAACGAGAGGTGGAAACACTTTTGACTACTCCGTCCCACTCCAGATCTTATGGTTAACACGGATATTACGGCACAAGAATCACTGGCGACATTTGTTGTTTAATCCTAGATGGATATAAACCCTGCAATGGAACCTCCACCATATCAACACAATCATGGTTCCATTGCCCACCACATAGTCATATTCATAGTTATGAAAATAGTGGTTTTGGTTTTTATGCAATAGTGATAATAATAGTACTTTGCAAGTAATTTGATAAAAATACTCAAATGGCATGAGCAAGTGATGAACTTGCCTGAACACTGCAAAGTTTTGCAGTTGGAAGGTGTGGACTGACCCTTGTCCTCTGTTCTGAAAAATAGCATCATTGTCCGATAAGGGCAATGGTTAAAGAAGCAATTATGCATGATTCCATTTTTAGGGTTTGTTCCCCCTTCCGATGTCGTTATTATTTCATGTAAGAGGTTGATACTAAGAATAATTTGGGAATACTTGTTTTAAAGTAAAATACAACCTTGAAATGTTGTCAAGGTGTTTTTAAAGTCCAATAGCATTGATGGACTTATTTTCATTATTGAAAATAATATGTGTGATTTAAATCATTATTTAAATCCTTAAAATAGGACTTATTCTTAATTGTCTTCAAAAATTCTCTTTGATATTTTATTTAAATAGAGAATTTTATGCTGATCCTTTTTCATATTTTTAAGTTATTTTTAAGAGCTTTTAATAATTTTCTATTGAATTTCAAAGTTTCATGTTTTTATTGAATTGTGAAAAGTCCTTTTTGCCCCTGGGCCCACCTGTCAGGGTGGCCCAGCGGGTTAACCCTAACCCGAGCCGCTCGTCCGGCTCGGTCGGACGCACCCGTCCCCTTCCTCTCGCGCACGCGCTAACCCTAACCCCTCTGAGCTCTGGCGACCCCGCGTCGCCGCCGTCTTCGGCCGATTCCGGCGATCTCCGGCCGCCATGGCCCTCGCCATGGGGCGCATCTGCACCGCCACGCGACGGCGCACCAGATCCACGGCATCGATCTGGTTCTTAGCCGCCCCTACGCCGATCCCCTTCTCGTTTGACCGCACGGTGGTGCGGTGCTCACCGGCGCCTCAGGCGTGATGACGCCGCCGGCTGTCGCCGCCGAGGTGCGGAGCGCTGCGGCGCTCGCCGGGCCTGGCATGGCCTGGCCAGGTGCCGCCGTGCCTTCGGCGCGCGCCGCCGTGGCCGCCACGGCTACGCCTGCCGTCTGCTCGCTCCAGTGCATGCGCCGCCTCGCTCTTACCCTCGTGCTTGTTCTTCCTTCTCTTCTATGTGCTCTGGCCATGGTTTTCCTCCTTGTGGAGGTCTGCCATGCTGTTGATGCTGCTGTGCTTGCTCTCACTGCTGCGTATGCCGCTTGCTGCTTTGCTGCTTGCTCATGCTGTCATGATACTGCTGTGCATTTGCCATGGATTCTGGCTGCTGTGCTATGCTATTGTGCTCTATAACTTGCTGTTGTAACTCATGAGCTCTTGCTCATGAGCATACTGTGATGCTTTGCTTGATTCATTTATTACTGCTGTTGCTATCTTGCTTCTGCCTCTCCTGTGTGTGCAATTACTTCTCCCTGGCTTGATCATAATGCATGATCCTTGCCTTTGGCAAGTGCCAGTGTTCCTGGTGTGCTATCTCTGTGCTTTAAATCATGATTATGCTCAATTGAGCATTGTTACTGACTTGGCAGCTCCATCCCTTGATGGAGTGCTTCTGGATACAATCATAAAAATGGTTTATGGTTAGTCTGTGATTCAATTGTTGCTTATCTGTGGCTGTTTATTTTATGTAGTTCATGAATTGATGTCAGGTTTGTCTCTGACAAGCACTTGCTTAGCAAGCTGATGATCCAGTGATCATCTGTTGCATGTTATTTTGCTCACTATCTACTGTCAGTGCCTATTTGATGCTCATCTTGGTGTCTGTGTGACACACATACCTGTGCTAGTGTGAGCTGTGGTTGGCTCAAGCAATTACTATTGCTTGCAGTGGTCAATTGAATCACTGCAAGGCTCTGGTGTATTGATTACTGATAAATTCATTTATCTGTGTTGTCTTGCTTGGCTAAATGGATAATTGATGTGAACTGCTTGCAGTTGTGATCATCTGACAGTTAATTTGATTGAGCTAGAAGGATGCCAACATCTGTTGGGAACCCTGGCTCCATTTTGAACCCATCTGGGTGATGATATTTGTGCATGGCTTCTCTGTGGGATTTGGTGAAGTGGTTGAGGTGGCCCACTGGAAGAAACCATGTTGGTTTTCCAGTACCTTTACTGTTGACAACAAAAATAGACAGGATCTGTCTAATATCTGATGGCTTGCTTGGCTTTAGGTGCTAGATGATTTTGGAATGGCTAGTTAGGGATTAATCCAGGTTGGATTTCTCTGGTATGTCATCTTGTTGACATGCCAATGTTCCCCTTGGAAATCTCCCACTGTCTGTTCTCTAGTTTGCTTGCACCAAAAGGCTTAGTAGCCAGATGATGATGCAAACAGGGTTTCATACCCACTTTGCTTCTGTGATGCAAGTGTATGCTTATTTATGAGCAAAACAGAGTTTTGCTCAGGTTGATCTTGTTTATACCTCACTCCAGCTCCTAGATTAAAGTGTTGTTGTAGAGGATTTGCTTCTGGTGATTTGCTTGACTTGCCCTGCTCCTCCTTGTGGCTTGTGATTCTTGGTTTGGTTCAGTGGTGAGGTTGGACAGGTTGAACAGCACTGGCTGTTCTTCTTGTTCTAGCTGTTCTTGGTGTTCTTGGTGACTTACCCTGTTGCTGTCGTTGGATGAAGCAAATGGCTAGGGTTTGGCTCTGAAAAGTTTATATATGGTGCTCTCTTGCTCTCCCTGGTCGACAGCTTGGCCTGGTCATTTTGGTGACTCTCCCTGGCTGTGTATGTGCTGGTGGGCATGCACACTGCCTTGTGAGCTGCCTGTGTGGTTCCTGGTTGGAACTTGGTCCATTTGGTGGATCAGCTCGGCTGATCTTGATAATATCCTCTCAACTTCTCATTTTCTTGCTAACCTGCCAAGTGGCAATGCCACTTGGCATAACACTTGTCTTTGGTCTTTGTTTGTGTGATTACAGGGAACAATGTGATGCTCTGGATGAAGATCAAGATCCTCTTGGCAAGATCTCCATGATGATCATCTTGTGTAGTTTAGGATAGATCATTCACTTGTAATTTTCTTTTATTTTCTTTCTTCTATTTTGCCCATTTATGTAATGTGTTGTATTAATCATTTATTTCTATTATGAATATTGTAATGACAATGTAAATTGTGTGATGATCAATAAAGCTCAAAGTTTTCCCTAATGAGCTTTACTTTATTTTAATTGCTCATATTGTTTATTATTTATAATTTACTTAATGAATTTCCTCACAATTCATTATTTAGGGTAATTATTTAATGTTTGAATTTGAAATTCAAATTCAACTTTGGTTTGAATTCAACCATGTCACTTAATTTAGAATTCAATCATGCAACTTAAGTTTGATGCAAACTCTCCCCTCTCTTCTCAAAACCCTAAACTAGTTAAGTGAGATGCAAGTTTGTCGCACTCTCGAAACCCTAACCCTGTAAGGTGTCGAGAGAGAAACTTGTCCCCCTTCGATGCAGTTTTTGTTTAAAAGCGCGAAATTTCCCCAGAATTTACTATGCAATGCACATCCCTTTCTAAAATCTACCCCTCGATCGTCTCTAAACCTGGGACATTACAGCCTTTCCCCCTTAAAGAAAACTTCGTCCCGAAGTTGTGGTTGTAATACCTGAACAGCTCGGGGTATGTTTTCCTCAGGTCTTCCTCTTTTTCCCAGGTGGCTTCCCTCTCGGGGTGATGCTTCCATTGTATCTTGCAATACTTGATCGCTTTATTTCTGAGTTGTTTCCAGCTCTCCTCGAGAATCTTGGCTGGCTTCTCGATGTATGTCAAGTCTGGTTGTAACTCGAGCTCATCATGTGATATTGGTTCATCTGGGGTCTTCAAGCATTTCCGAAGTTGTGACACATGGAAAACATTGTGAACTTGAGCTAACCTTCCCGGTAGATCCAATTCAAAGGCTAAACCTCGGTTCTGACTCAGTATCTTGAAAGGTCCTATATATCTAGGACTGAGTTTTCCTTTTACTCCAAATCTCTGGAGTCCTTTCATCGGGCTTACCTTAAGATAAACCATGTCTCCAACTTGTGGTTCCCATGTCCTTCTCTTCTGATCGGCATAACTCTTTTGCCGACTTTGGGCTATCTTGAGCCTGTCTCTGATAATGTCAATGATTTGTTGTTTTTCCTTGACATAATCAGGGTTGAACTCCTTGCTTGCTCCGGCTTCATACCAACATATCGGTGATCTACACTTCCTTCCATACAGAGCTTCAAATGGTGCCATTTTGATACTACTTTGATAGCTATTGTTATATGAAAACTCTGCTAGTGGTAAGTGCTCCTCCCATGATCCTCCGAAGTCTAGGGCACAAGCCCTAAGCATATCCTCTAAGATCTGGTTAGTTCTCTCGGTTTGTCCACCTGTCTGGGGATGATAAGCGGTACTATAGTCCAACTTGGATCCTAAAGCTTCGTGTAGTTGCTTCCAGAATGCTGATGTGAACACGGATCCTCGATCCGATACTATCTTCTTAGGCACTCCATGCTTACTCACGATCTCTTTGATGTAGAGATCGATGAGTTTCTCTCCTTTATCCTGCTGGTTTACTGCTAAGAAGTGGGCGCTCTTCGTCAACCGGTCCATGATTACCCATATCATGTCCTTCTTTTTATTAGTCATGGGTAGTCCGGTGATGAAATCCATCCCTATTTCCTCCCATTTCCACTCTGGAATAGGTAAAGGTTGTAACTTCCCTGCCGGACTCTGGTGTTCAGCCTTCACTCTCTGGCAGGTATGGCATTCCGCCACATATTGTGCTATCTCCCTCTTCATGTTATTCCACCAGAATAGTTCCTTTAAGTCCATGTACATCTTTGTACTTCCCGGATGTATGGAATATGGTGTTTGATGAGCTTCCCGGAGTATTACTTCCTTAATTTCAGCAATATCCGGAACGCAAATTCTTTTCTGGAACCATAATGATCCAGATTCTCCTCGGTGAAATTCTGATGGTCTTCCCTCATCTATTCTTCTCATCTCCTCAACGATGAATGGATCGTCCATTTGACCCATCATTATCTCATTCTTCAAATTGACATTTAGCTCATCGGCTACTTGTAAAGCCGATAGTCCTTCATGAGCTTCCTTCTCCCAAAGTTGTATTTGGGCTTGACTTATTTCCTTCCTCAACTCCGGTGATATTTCTTGTTCCACTCCTCCGGTGCTTTTCCTACTCAGGGCATCTGCTACAACATTAGCCTTCCCTGGTGTGTAATTGATTGTCAGGTCATAATCCTTGATCAATTCTAGCCATCTTTTCTGCCTCATGTTGAGTTCCTTCTGAGTGAAGAAGTATTTGAGGCTTTTGTGGTCTGTATAGAGCTCACACTTAGCTCCATAGAGAAAATGTCTCCAGGTTTTAAGTGCAAATACGACTGCTGCTAATTCCAAGTCATGTGTTGGATAATTCACTTCATGAGGTCTGAGTTGTCTCGATCCATAAGATATCACTTTCCGATCTTGCATGAGTACGCAACCCAATCCATGTTTGGATGCGTCACAGTACACGGTGTAATCCTTGCCAACTTCCGGAACTGCTAACACCGGTGCCGTGGTGAGTTTCTCCTTTAGAGTTTGAAAACTCTTCTCACACTCCTCTGACCACACGAATGGTGTGTTCTTCCTTAACAGCTTTGTCATAGGTCCTGCTATCTTAGAGAATCCTTCAATGAATCTCCGATAATATCCTGCCATTCCTAGGAATCCTCGGATTTCCTTGACAGTCTTGGGTGCTTCCCATTCTAGAACTGCTGCTACCTTACTCGGGTTAACAGCTATTCCATCTTTACTAATAACATGACCAAGAAATTCCACTTGATCTAGCCAAAATTCACACTTACTAAGTTTGGCATAGAGTTGATGTTCCCTTAGTGTTTGCAACACTAACCTCAAATGTTCAGCATGTTCAGCCTTGTTCTTGGAATATATCAAGATATCATCGATGAATACGATGACAAACTTGTCTAGATATGGCATGAATATCTTATTCATGAGATTCATGAATATTGCTGGGGCATTGGTCAATCCAAAAGGTACTACAAGGTATTCATGGTGTCCATACCTTGAGACAAAGGCAGTTTTCGGAACGTCTTCCTTCTTGATCTTTATCTGGTGATAACCGGATCTTAGATCAATTTTGGAAAAGACTCCCGCGCCTCTTACTTGATCAAATAGATCTTGTATTCTTGGAAGTGGGTACTTGTTCTTGATTGTGACGTTGTTTAGATTCCTGTAGTCTCCACACATCCTTCTTCCTCCATCTCTTTTATCCACGAAGATTACAGGTGATCCCCATGGTGAAACACTCTCTTGAATGAATCCCTTTTGTTCCAAGTCATCCAATTGCTCCTTAAGTTCTTTCAACTCCTTGGGCCCCATTTTGTATGGTGCCTTAGCAATCGGAGCTGTTCCTGGGATTAGGTCGATAGTGAATTCTATCTCCCTATCTGGTGGCATACCAGGTAATTCCGCAGGAAACACATCCTGGAATTCATTTACTACAGGTATATCTTCTAACTTCACCTCCTTCATGCTATTCAGCTGTAGCTCAACTTCAATCTGTGTATGTTTGTCGCCTTGGTAGATCATTCTACTTCCATCGGGACTTTTCAATGATACCGTCTTGTTTACACAGTCGATCAATGCTCCATTAGCTTCTAACCAGTTCATACCAAGAATGACATCAATGTCCTTCATCGGTAAAATGAACAGGTCCGCGTCAAACGCGCACTTATTGATCATAATGACTTGTTTTTGTTTGGCATGGGTTACTACTATCGTTCCCCCCGCAGAAAGTATGGTTATGGGTGTATCTAACTTAGTGCAACTAATCCCATGTTTGGTGATGAATTGTTGAGAAATGAATGATGTAGTTGCACCAGTATCAAAAAGTACTTTGCCAGGATGAGTGAGTATCTGGAGCGTACCTATCACCGCCTGGTCGGAATTGACCACCTCCTCCAGACTGGTACAGTTCAGCTTGCCGAAGGGCTTCTTATTCTTCCAGTTGCCTCCGGTGTTTCCTCCTCGATTTCCTCCTCCTCCTGACTGACCTCCTCCACTATTTTTCTTGTTAGGGCAGTCTTTCATCATGTGCCCCTCCTGACGACACCCGAAGCAGATGATTCTGGGTTTACGACAATCCTTTGAAGCATGTCCTTTAATCCCGCAGATGCGGCAAATTACTTGGTTAGCAGTTTGAAACACTTGGTTCTTCCTGCTACCATAGTAGTTGATGTTGTTGTTGTTGTTGTTGTTGTTGTTGTTGTATCTTGGCTTGAAATTCAAGCTGGTATTAGGCTTGTTACTAACAAACCTCTTAGGCTCAAACTTGGCCTTTTTCCTCTTCTCCTCCTGTAATTGCTTGAAATCATCTTCTAGAGTGATGGCGGCATCCACCAACTCTTGAAACTCCGTCGCTCTCATCATACGGAGCTGTACTTTGAACTGGGGACTTAACCCCCTCAGAAATCTCTTCTTCTTCTTGTCCTCGGTGTTGACTTCTTCAACAGCGTACCGGGACAGTTTAGAGAACTCCCTGACATAGGTCAGGATTGCCTTGTCCTTCTGCTCGAGACTTTCAAATTCTCGACGCTTCAGTTCCACAATACTTTCAGGGACATTAGATTCCCTGAACTTCCTTGCAAATTCCTCCCAGGTAAATACCTTTCCAGCCGGATAAACGGCTACAATATTGTCCCACCATGATGCGGCAGGTCCACATAGCAGATGGGTAGCATAACGAACCTTCTCTTGGTCGTTACATCCAACGGTGTTGAGCTTACGCTCAGTATCCATCAGCCAATCTTCCGCGTCCATTGGCTCGGGCGCGTATGCGAAAGATATAGGCTTAGTGTTTTGGAAGTCTGCTAATGTGACTCCCGGGTTCTCAGGTCTCTCCACCCTGTTTTGCTGCAGCAAATCTTGGAAGAATTTGTTCTGCTGCTCCAGTGTTACACGCTGTCTCTCCTCTACCAGCTGCATGTACTGGATAAAGTTTTGCTGCGTCATGGGTGGTGGTGGTGGTGGAAACTGATCTCTGGCTGCACCCTCAGCCTCTTCCTTTTGTTTTGCTTCGCGCTCCATGCGCTGCGCTTCGGTCTCCTCTCCTAACGTTCCCGACATAACCCCCTAGTTCTGCAACACAAGATGATACTCATAATTACTCCATGCGCAAGTTTTCTGAGCTCAACTTTGTGCACAGAACTAGTCACGCAATGGAAATCAAGAAGCAAATCCAAATCATACAAAACATATATCCTGTATATACATACTTAAGTGGTCTTATTACAATACTCAAGTCGATGTGAGTATGCAAACTCACTTATTAAAGTATATGTACAAATTTATACAAATATTACAAACTATAATACACGTGGTACTTGTGTATTATAGCCTCGCCTCCCTTGGTGGACTCTAGTCGATCTTCACTCCCGGTACATTCCAGGCTTCCATCCGGTCGAACGTGTCGTCCTCCTGATAGACCCTGGAACATAAGGTCTCCCCGTTGGCTTGTAATCCGAATCAGATGATGATCCTAAGGAGAAATCAGTGTTCACAAACTGATCGTTGAGTGCATCATAGTCCACCCATCGGGTGTACTCTCCTGTAGCCCCACCATAAGGGTTACCAAAACCCATACCCGACTCAACTTGTGTCGGATATCCTCCATCCACTCCTTCATTACTAGGATAGCTCTGGTTCTGGGTTGTTGCGTCATCATTCATCTCTCCATCATAATACTCAGTAGTACTATGGGTTCCAGTATCATATCCCCAACGCCAACCCCTGGAATTCTCGATTGGAGTCTCGGAACGCTGCTTGTTTCCGGATTCCTCTCCGCCTTCGTATCCCCCATAGGAACTACCCAGGTAGTTCCCAGGTGTAGCAGGTGTGGGTTCACGTGCAAGTGGATCAATACTGATGTAGTCACCAGCTGAATAAACTGGTGTGTGCACCACATTCTCCATAGGTTCTTTCCCCCTACTCTCCTCCTTGGGTTCAGTGAATTCCTCAAGCATCGTATCAATTGCTCCTATCAGATGATGATTCAGCTGAAAGAGTAATGATATGAAGTTGCGGCTATTATCCATATATTTTGCCGCTGCTATGGGTTTGCGTTTAGCATATTTGTAGTGGTTGAGCATGGGATCTTCTTCCTCCTGATTATGAGGAATATGGGAGAACTCGGAATCCATAAGCTCTTTTGTCTTATGTTCCCGTATGTCGGTTATGGCTCTCATAACAGCTATATGGTAGGCTGTGTTGGTTGTCCTAGCTTCCCCAGCTGGCATGACTACGCTCATTCCCAAAGATTCGGGAAGTCGCAGTCCTACCCTGCACTTGGCCAACACCGGACCATCATAGAACATGTACTTCTTTACTGGAATCTGGGGATCGCACCCAAATTCCAATAACATGGCTCGTAGGATATCAGCAAGTCCTCCTTGGTATTCGTTCAGTGTGGAATCCATAACTTTCACGTTTCTTCCCGGTCGTGAACTTGCCATGTTGGCTGTAGAAATAGAAAGATTATAAGATTAGTAATAATGCATCATAATAGAGATAATAAAGAATTATCGCACTAAAAGATATGATTGTTGTATTCTCAATTGAATATACACCATATTTTTAGAGAATTCTTTATTAGTCCTATTTGACTCCTAACGTTTGGTCCCATTTACTAGGTTCCAACCTAAGGTCAAAGCTTTTGCTCTGATACCAACTGTGGTGACCCTGCATACCACTGCATGTTGTAGTATGCCAGTCGTTGATATAACATTCACGAAGTACCATTCCGCAAATATTACATCCCTCAGAGTAGTACAACAGAACATAGCAGGGTCCATAACTCATTCACTTATTATTACAACTATCATACACATGTCATCTTGGAGCTCCTCTTGGGTCCTAAGAGGAATACTCCTGGGTTCGAGGCGAACCCAACTTAACTTACAATATAAGAGTCTCATTAAGCTAAACATTTATTTCCTCGAGCAGCTAAATACTAAGAGTTCGGGCTGCTCGGTTACTACTACTATCGGATATCTCTAGGCTTGATCTCCTCCGGAAGCCTCCCCGGATCCGTAGACTATGAGATAGTCTACACCTTCGACCCCTCCTGAGAGGTCTGGTTCCTCGTAGCCGATGATCTCGGCTCCTTCATTGTTGTTGTAGTCCTCCTCCAGATGATTCAGACAATCTAAGCATGGGATTTAAGAGTGGTATGAGTACGAGCGTACTCAACAAGTTCATTATAGATAAGAGGTGTTTAATGCACTAACTATGATATTAGACCAGAAAGTCTAATACCAATGCAAGTTTTGATAAACATTTCTTCAAGAGATTGCTTTTATTTCAAAGAGCTATGTCCGTCAGCCTTCACCGGTTTACTAGAACTTCATGGAGCTCCTTTCCGGCCGCGTTCGCAGTTCCTTATCCCGGAACAGGGAGTGACAGGTCACGGTTCTTTACACTCTGCAGAGGTGTGTTGCTTTACCCATAAGAGATCTTAACCTTGGTGCCAACCGGGCAATTGTTCCCGTCCACACTTCCTTTGGTGTGAGGCCCGGTATAAGGTCTAGCCAATCATGTTCCTCCGCTACCTCGGACACCCACCCTTTGTTGCATGCCCCGACCCTGGGTCCTCGCCGGTCCCATTATTCCCGTAATTTCAGGGTGGACCCCGACCACGACGACAGTCTGGGATCGAACCAAACTCCTTCGCCGGTAGCTGCAACCCATCATAGACCACATTACCGTGGGGAATTAGAATGGGATCCCCACCCTCAAGTTGTTCCGCAAGCCGCAACCGCTACGGTATGCACAGCATAACCGTGGGGACTTAGAATGGGTTCCCCACCCTCAAGTTGCTCCGCAAGATACAACTGCTACGGTAAGCGCATCCGTTGATGAACGAGAGGTGGAAACACTTTTGACTACTCCGTCCCACTCCAGATCTTATGGTTAACACGGATATTACGGCACAAGAATCACTGGCGACATTTGTTGTTTAATCCTAGATGGATATAAACCCGTGCAATGGAACCTCCACCATATCAACACGATCATGGTTCCATTGCCCACCACATAGTCATATTCATAGTTATGAAAATAGTGGTTTTGGTTTTTATGCAATAGTGATAATAATAGTACTTTGCAAGTAATTTGATAAAAATACTCAAATGGCATGAGCAAGTGATGAACTTGCCTGAACACTGCAAAGTTTTGCAGTTGGAAGGTGTGGACTGACCCTTGTCCTCTGGTTCTGAAAAATAGCATCATTGTCCGATAAGGGCAATGGTTAAAGAAGCAATTATGCATGATTCCATTTTTAGGGTTTGTTCCCCCTTCCGATGTCGTTATTATTTCATGTAAGAGGTTGATACTAAGAATAATTTGGGAATACTTGTTTTAAAGTAAAATACAACCTTGAAATGTTGTCAAGGTGTTTTTAAAGTCCAATAGCATTGATGGACTTATTTTCATTATTGAAAATAATATGTGTGATTTAAATCATTATTTAAATCCTTAAAATAGGACTTATTCTTAATTGTCTTCAAAAATTCTCTTTGATATTTTATTTAAATAGAGAATTTTATGCTGATCCTTTTTCATATTTTTAAGTTATTTTTAAGAGCTTTTAATAATTTTCTATTGAATTTCAAAGTTTCATGTTTTTATTGAATTGTGAAAAGTCCTTTTTGCCCCTGGGCCCACCTGTCAGGGTGGCCCAGCGGGTTAACCCTAACCCGAGCCGCTCGTCCGGCTCGGTCGGACGCACCCGTCCCCTTCCTCTCACGCACGCGCTAACCCTAACCCCTCTGGGCTCTGGCGACCCGCGTCGCCCGCATCGTCGCCGGCCGATTCCGGCGATCTCCGGCCGCCATGGCCCTCGCCATGGGGCGCATCTGCACCGCCACGCGACGGCGCACCAGATCCACGGCATCGATCTGGTTCTTAGCCGCCCCTACGCCGATCCCCTCTCGTTTGACCGCACGGTGGTGCGGTGCTCACCGGCGCCTCAGGCGTGATGGCGCCGCCGGCCTTCGCCGCCGAGGTGCGGAGCGCTGCGGCGCTCGTCGGGCCATGGCTTGGCCAGGTGCCACCGTGCCTTCGGCGCGCCGCCGTGGCCGCCACGGCTACGCCGTCTGCTCGCTCCAGGTACATGCGCCGCTCGCTCTTTACCCTCGTGCTTGTTCTTCCTTCTCTTCTATGTGCTCTGGCCATGGTTTTCCTCCTTGTGGAGGTCTGCCATGCTATTGTTGCTGCTCTGCTGCGCTTAGCTCACTGCTGCTACGTATGCTGCTTGCTGTGTTGCTATTGCCATGCTTGCTCATGCTGTTCATGATACTGCTGTGCATTTGCCATGGATTCTGGCTTGTGCTATGCTATTGTGCTCTATAACTTGCTGTTGTAACTCATGAACTCTTGCTCATGAGCATACTGTGATGCTTTGCTTGATTCATTTGTTACTGCTGCTGCTATCTTGCTCCTGCCTCTCCTGTGTGTGCAATTACTTCTCCCTGGCTTGATCATAATGCATGATCCTTGCCTTTGGCAAGTGCCAGTGTTCCTGGTGTGCTATCTCTGTGCTTTAAATCATGATTATGCTCAATTGAGCATTGTTACTGACTTGGCAGCTCCATCCCTTGATGGAGTGCTTCTGGATACAATCATAAAAATGGTTTATGGTTAGTCTGTGATTCAATTGTTGCTTATCTGTGGCTGTTTATTTTATGTAGTTCATGAATTGATGTCAGGTTTGTCTCTGACAAGCACTTGCTTAGTTTGACAAGCACTGATGATCCAGTGATCATCTGTTGCATGTTATTTTGCTCACTATCTACTGTCAGTGCCTATTTGATGCTTATCCTGGTGTCTGTGTGACACACATACATGTGCTAGTGTGAGTGTGGTTGGCTCAAGCAATTACTATTGCTTGCAGTGGTCAATTGAATCCACTGCAAGGCTCTGGTGTATTGATTACTGATAAATTCATTTATCTATGTTGTCTTGCTTGGCTAAATGGATAATTGATGTGAACTGCTTGCAGTTGTGATCATCTGACAGTTGATTTGATTGGGCTAGAAGGATGCCAACATCTGTTGGGAACCCTGGCTCCATTTTGAACCCATCAGGGTGATGATATTTGTGCATGCCTTCTCTGTGGGATTTGGTGAAGTGGTTGAGGTGGATATCTCACTGGAAGAAACCATGTTGGTTTTCCAGTACCTTTACTGTTGACAACAAAAATAGACAGGATCTGTCTAATATCTGATGGCTTGCTTGGCTTTAGGTGCTAGATGATTTTGGAATGGCTAGTTAGGGATTAATCCAGGTTGGATTTCTCTGGTATGTCATCTTGTTGACATGCCAATGTTCCCCTTGGAAATCTCCCACTGTCTGTTCTCTAGTTTGCTTGCACCAAAAGGCTTAGTAGCCAGATGATGATGCAAACAGGGTTTCATACCCACTTTGCTTCTGTGATGCAAGTGTATGCTTATTTATGAGCAAAACAGAGTTTTGCTCAGGTTGATCTTGTTTATACCTCACTCCAGCTCCTAGATTAAAGTGTTGTTGTAGAGGATTTGCTTCTGGTGATTTGCTTGACTTGCCCTGCTCCTCCTTGTGGCTTGTGATTCTTGGTTTGGTTCAGTGGTGAGGTTGGACAGGTTGAACAGCACTGGCTGTTCTTCTTGTTCTAGCTGTTCTTGGTGTTCTTGGTGACTTACCCTGTTGCTGTCGATGGATGAAGCAAATGGCTAGGGTTTGGCTCTGAAAAGTTTATATATGGTGCTCTCTTGCTCTCCCTGGTCGACAGCTTGGCCTGGTCATTTTGGTGACTCTCCCTGGCTGTGTATGTGCTGGTGGGCATGCACACTGCCTTGTGAGCTGCCTGTGTGGTTCCTGGTTGGAACTTGGTCCATTTGGTGGATCAGCTCGGCTGATCTTGATAATATCCTCTCAACTTCTCATTTTCTTGCTAACCTGCCAAGTGGCAATGCCACTTGGCATAACACTTGTCTTTGGTCTTTGTTTGTGTGATTACAGGGAACAATGTGATGCTCTGGATGAAGATCAAGATCCTCTTGGCAAGATCTCCATGATGATCATCTTGTGTAGTTTAGGATAGATCATTCACTTGTAATTTTCTTTTATTTCCTTTCTTCTATTTTTCCCATTTATGTAATGTGTTGTATTAATCATTTATTTCTATTATGAATATTGTAATGACAATGTAAATTGTGTGATGATCAATAAAGCTCAAAGTTTTCCCTAATGAGCTTTACTTTATTTTAATTGCTCATATTGTTTATTATTTATAATTTACTTAATGAATTTCCTCACAATTCATTATTTAGGGTAATTATTTAATGTTTGAATTTGAAATTCAAATTCAACTTTGGTTTGAATTCAACCATGTCACTTAATTTAGAATTCAATCATGCAACTTAAGTTTGATGCAAACTCTCCCCTCTCTTCTCAAAACCCTAAACTAGTTAAGTGAGATGCAAGTTTGTCGCACTCTCGAAACCCTAACCCTGTAAGGTGTCGAGAGAGAAACTTGTCCCCCTTCGATGCAGTTTTTGTTTAAAAGCAAATTTCCCAGAATTTACTATGCAATGCACATCCCTTTCTAAAATCTACCCCTCGATCGTCTCTAAACCTGGGACATTACAACATACCCGGAATATGATCCATCTTCGTCGTACTACGGAGGTGCTACTTCATGGGCACCATGGGATTGAACTCCACTTAGGCCAAAAGCCTAAGCTTGGGGGAGTATACCGGCATCACTCATTCTTTGCATATTATGATTGCTGGATACTTGTACATACTTGTTTAGTTTCTTAGAGTGGTTTTCTAATGAGAGGGAGATGATATTTGGGGAAGTGCTGCCTGAAAACAGATTCTGGACTGATACCAAAAAAATTCTCAAAAACAGCCAGTACGTTATTTTGAGCTGCCAATTTTTGTGCATGTTCCCCAGGTTGTTATCTAACTTTCATTAGTTGAACACTTTTCGAGCTGAGTACTGGAAGAATTTCTTACAAATCGATTACTGTACTGCTGTCAAGTTTGGTAGATTTCTGCTACCTTGTGTTTATGTGACTCTTCTACTTTTCGTTTTCTTGTTTTTGCTTTGTTTCTTTCCTAGAACACAAAAATACCAAAAATATTTCTGTTGTTTCTCTTTACCATTTGTTTATTTTGGTTTCTTGCTTTCATTTTGCTTTATTTGCTATCGTTGGTTTGCTATAAGAAAATCCAAAAAGATTTTGCTTTGTTTGCTTGTTTCCTTTTGTTCTTGTTTCCAATTCGAAAACACCAAAAATATTTGCTGTTCTTCTTTGTTTTTGTAAAGTTCATTATGAGTTCAATGGTCTTCGGTGGCTGGAGCGTGGTTTTCATTCCATATTATTCAAGCTACACAAGTGAAAGGCAATAATGACGATCTATGGCAATCCGATTGTGGTGAGAGGCTGGTATGAACTCTATTTGTTTTCATTTTTGTACATATACTCATCCATGTGAGCATGCTTAGTCGGTTCATGTGAGGTATATGTCATTTAAGAGAGTCTAGTAGTTCATAATCTCTCATGATTAGCTCCAATTTATTAATATGAGTAGCATGTCATAAATATTTGCTGGCATTGCTTTATTCATAGATAGATATGACATTGTGGTATCCTTCTCTGAATAATCCACTTGAATTAACTTGGCACATGCTCACGCATGCATATGGCTGAACAAAAGTCAATTAAGCCCCGATGATTTACTTTACCTCAGAGTTCTTGTATCATTTTTATGCCTCCGTTAATTTATTTTGTCGCAAGCATGATTATGAAAGTTACTACTCTCTTGATTGTCGCTTCCCAGTCTATTGCTAGCCTTCACTTGTACTGGGGAACGCTGCTCGTGCTTCCAAACCCCTGAAAACCAAGTTATTCCAGAGTGTCCACCATAAATACCTATGCATGGCATTTCAAACCATTCTAAGTAAATTCTCATGTGCTACCTTTAAAACCTTCAAAATGCTTCTCAATTTGTGTTTATGTTTTATAGCTCATGAGGAAGTATGTGGTGTTTATCTTTCAATCTTGTCATTTACTCCGGACGGACTTTCACCAATGGACTAGTGGCACATCCGCTTATCCAATAATTTTGCAAAAAGAGCTGCAATGGGGTTCCCAGCCCCAATTAATTAACTTTCATAAATTTACAAATAGACACTCCTCCATGGTATGTGATTGTTGGTCGGCACCCGAGGATTCGGTTAGCCATGACTTGAGAAAGCAAAGGTGGGGAGGAGTGTCATCTAAATAAAACTAAAACAAAAAGGCACTCCTTCATGGTATGAGATTGTTGGCAGGCACCCGAGGATTCGGTTAGCCATGGTTTGTGAAAGCAAGGCTGGAAGGAGTTCCACCCAAAAATAAAATTTCGTGGGAGCCGCTCTTGAAAGTCTGGTTGATGAGGTAGTTAGAGTACCCATTACCATTCGTTGACAACAACAAACACCTCTCAAAACCATTTTACTTCTGTCTTTAGAAAAATGAAAAGCTCTAGCACATGTTAATCCCTGCTTCCCTCTGCGAAGGGTCAATCTTTTACTTTTACATTGAGTCTCCATCCTTTCTTTGAGCACATTCTTGAGAGCACAACTGTCATTCTTAGTATAACATGCTTGTCCCAAAATGTGATTAATTGTGGTATAACTTTGATGCTTTTATCTTTGATAATCTCTACTTCCATTCTTTCCATGAACTTCAAAGGTGCCCGAGCATTTATGTTTTGCTGTACAAATACGGGCAAGCGAGATACCACTTTATCATATCCTTTTATGAACATTGCAATCCTGCTGATAGACATGATTCATGATGCTTATTATTAATTTGTTGGTACCTTTTCCATGATTGACATAGCTATTAGATGATTTTATTTGCATGTATCTTATTATGAATTGCTTAAGTACTTGCCATATCATGAGAATATTTACATCATATGAACAAATGTGTTCGTGAAAGTTCTTTTATCGCACTCGGTTGTTAACTGAATTGCTTGAGGACAAGCAATAAGCTAAGCTTGGGGGAGTTGATACGTCCAAAACGTATCTACTTTCCCGAACACTTTTGCTATTGTTTTGCCTCTAATTTGTGTATTTTGGTTGCAACTAACACGGACTAACGCTGTTTTCATTTGCTCTGGTGTCTCGTTTTGTGCAGAAATCCAACTTTCAGGAAAATCCTCGGAATTTATGCGAAAGGTCCTATTTTCCCGAATATTGATGGAGCGAGAAGGGCAAGCCGGTGGGGGCCGAGGCCCCACATACTAGACCGGCGCGGCCCCGGGAGGGGGCGCGCCGCCCTGTGTGTGGCCGCCTCGGCTGGCCCCGACCCCTCCTTTGGACTACTTAACGCCTTCGACCTAAAAACGCACGGGGGTTAGAAGAAATCGTCGAAACCATCCATGCGCCGCCACCGTCGCGAAACTCCATCTCGGGACCGAAACTCCGTTCTGGCACTCCGGGACGGGGAATTGGAGGAGATCATCGCCATCATCACCACCGACGCCTCTCCATCGACCAGCCATGTTTCCCCCATCCATGTGTGAGTAATTCCCCGCTGTAGGCTGAAGGGGATGGTAGGGATTGGATGAGATTGGTCATGTAATAGCATAAGATTGTTAGGGCATAGTGCCTAGTATCCGTAATTGGTACTTTTATGATATTGTTGCAACTTGTTATGCTTAATGCTTGTCACTAGGGCCTGAGTGCCATGATTTCAGATCTGAACATGTTATTGTTTCATGATGATATGCATTGTTTTATGATCTTACCTGCAAGTTGTATACACGTATTGTTGTCCGGAACCCGAGGCCCCAAAGTGATAGAAATTGGGACAACCGAAGGGGAAGGCGGTGATATGAGGATCACATGTGTTCATGGAGTGTTAATGCTTTGCTCCGGTGCTCTATTAAAAGGAGTACCTTAATTTCCAGTAGATTCCCTAGAGGCCCGGCTGCCACCGGCTGGTAGGACAAAAGATGTTGTGCAAGTTTCTCATTGCGAGCACGTACTAAATATGGAACACATGCCTATTGATTGATTAGTACTTGGATACGGTTTTATTATTATCTGCAAATGCCCTGCTTTGATTGTTACATGAGTTTCTCTCATCCATGCAACGCCCGTCATCCATCCCTGTGCCTACAGTATTTTAATTCTGCTGTTTACTATAATCACTACTGCTGTCTTTGTTACTCTGCTACTGTTATTTCACTACTACTGCTATAAAACTGTTACTACTGATAAACTCTTGCGAGCAAGTCTGTTTCCAGGTGCAGCTGAATTGACAACTCCGCTGTTAAGGCTTTCAAGTATTCTTTGTCTCCCCTTGTGTCGAATCAATAAATTGGGTTTTACTTCCCGCGAAGACTGTTGCGATCCCTATACTTGTGGGTCATCAACCGTCCAGTAGCAGGGCGTGGCATCACCGGAGTTCCAGTCTGCGAGCGTTCCATCAGGCACGGTGCGCGCTCGGTGTCGAGGCAGGTAGAGGTCGTCCTGGTTCCAGCCATGCAACAGCGTCGCCAGCATGCTGGTATCGACCGCTACAGCGAGCAAGAGAATGCGGAGGAAGGCCCCCATGGATTTGATTGGTCTTTGACGAAAAATGCATTTGATTGATACAGAGGAGGAGGCAACGGAAACGAGGACGGGGGAGGAAGGAGAATAGAAGTCAACTGTTCCAGCGTGGCCTAAACCACTACCAAAATAGCCCATCAGCCTTTGGGAAATAATTTGCCTGGTTTTGGATACTTGAGGGGGTTAAATGACCTAGTACATACTTGGGGTTGGGGGGTTAGTGACCCAAACCTGATAGATAGGGGGTTATTTGGACTACTTTCTATAATGTCCACTAATTTGGATTTTTAGCCGTGCGAACACAAAGTGTTGATGTGGTAGAAAATGTGATCAAGGTTAGGCATCTAACAACTTTTAGGAGGTTCTTTGTAAAAAAAAAATTGGGGAGGGGAGGGTTCCTCTCTTTTTATTTTTCCTATATTTCTCCACATCAACCTGCATTCCACCACCTACAGCACCAACACCACCCCTCCCCAACCCCATCTCCATCCCTGGCCACCTCCCTCTACCTCCATCGTAGGCTGCTGGCCAGGTGCTTACCCGAGCACCACCCACATCTCCAGCAACCACACGGTGGACGCCACACATTTCCCTCCAGTGACCCGCACCTCCAGGGCTCCAACATGTCGCCATGCAGTTACATGGCTTCCAGGAAGCGCTTGTGCTACTCCTCGGTCCACTTCTCCCGCTGCTTGGTGATCGTGTACGTCTTGCGCACCTAGTCGATCGGGCAGGCGTGGAGACTAACAGGAAAAAAATATTAATATGTTTTCCGCGAATTGTAAATAGTATGTAGATCTGGCCTTTTCAAAAGTAGCTCACCCCCGCTCGAATCCCAAACGGTAAGCTCCTACCCCTCTAGGTTCAAGAGATAACTGGTTGGGACAGCAGACCTATGCGCATGTGAGCCCTGGCAGCTGTAGGGTTCGTTGCATACAAAACGAAAAAATCTACCGCAAAGACGAATAAAACCAAGATCCAATCTATGGAAAAGCCAAGATCCAATCTATGAGATCAGAGCAACGAGATAGATGAGAAACTAACCCTCGTAGATCCAAAACCTTAACGAGATCAGATCTCGTGGTTGATGTAGATGATCGCTTGCCGCTTTTAAAAGCGCGTAGAAGATCTTGACGGTGCCACAATCGGGCAGCACCTCCGCACTCGGTCACACGTTCGGTGTTGATGACGACGCCCTTCTCCCCGTTCCAGCGGGGCAGCGGATGTAGTAGATCTCCGTGGAATCCCGCAGCACGACGGCGTGGTGATTGTGGAGGAGAAATTTCTACAGGGCTTTGCCAAGCCGGCGCAGATTGAGGAGGGGGGAGAGGGGCGGCTAGGGTTTGGGCGCATGGTGGTGCTGCAACTTGGGGAGCTGGGGCTGCAACTTGAGGTGCCCTTGGGGTTCCCCTTGGTCCCTTTAAATAGGTGGCCAAGCCCTTTGGGTTGTCCATAAACCTGCCCCCAAGTTTGCTGAGTTCCGATAGGTTTCCGGTTCCGAAAACCTAGTCCTACTCGGACTCTTTTGCCAATTCTGGAATTGCATTAAGGAAACGTGGTTGCACCTATTATGGAACCCTCCGGACTTCCTTAGACATCCCGGGTCGTCCCAGACACTTCCGGAACCTTCCATAATATTCCGGACTATTCCGGTCATTCCAAAACCTTCTAGAAGCCCGGTCAAAACACCGGACTTTTTCCGAACCCCGGAAAATGACTTCCCGTATATGAATCTTATTCTATGGACCATTCTAAACCTCCTCGTGATGTCTCGGATCCCATCCGAGACTCCGAACAACATTCGAGCTCCATTCCATATTTCATATCTACTTAAAACAACATCAAACCTTAAGTGTGTCACGCTACGGTTCGAGAACTATATGGACATGATCGAGACTCTTCTCCGATCAATAACTAATAGCAGGACCTGAAGATCCATAATAGCTGTCACATATTCAATGATGACTTCGTAATCGAATGAGCCATTAACATACGATACCGATTCCCTTTGTCGCGCGATACTTTACTTATCCAAGGTTTGATCATCGATATCTCTATACCTAGTTCAACCTTGTTACCGATAAGTACTCTTTACTCGTACCGTGGTATGTCATCCCTTGTGACCTTGTCACATGATTGCAAGCTAATTAGATGGCATTCCACCGAGAGGGCCCAGAGCATATCTATCCGTCTTCAGGATGGACAAATCCCACTCTTGATCCATATGCTTCAACTCATACTTTCTGAATACTTAATGCCATCTTTATAACCACCCATTTAAGAAGTAGCATTTGATGTAATCAAAGTACCCATTCGGTATATGTGATTTACATGATCTCATGGTCAAAGGATTAGGTTACTATGTATCGAAAGATTATAACAAGTTGAATTTAATGACTTGATCTTATGCTATGCTAACTATGGGTGTGTGTCCATCATATTATTCACCTAATGATATGATCTTGTTATTAATAACATCCAATGCTCATGATCATGAAACTATGATCACCAATTAATCAACAAGCTAGTTAAACGAGAGGCTTACTAGGGACTCTGGTTGTTTTCACTTAATACAATTATAGCATGGGATGTAAACATTTATCATGAACATTAATATATAACAATAACTACTTTATTATTGCCTCTCGGGCATATCTCCAACAGTCTCCCACTTGCACTAGAGTCAATAATCTAGTTAACATTTGTAAAGATCTAACACCATGGCCTTCTGGTGCTTATCATGTTTGCTCATGGGAGAGGTTTCAGTCAACGAATCTGACACGCTCAGAAACGTATGTATTTTGCAATTCATTTGCGTCTCCACGCATCACTCATTTTTCAAATGAGTCGGCATTAATCGTATATGTTTGGTCTTCTGGTGGAACCTTAATTCCGCGGTCTGAAATATGTTACAATATTGTCACATACAATACAACTTCATAGTTCTGACACTACCGGAACTACACCAAGTTCTCAAAGAGTTCCTTGACTCAAACACCCTTGATCATTGTCAAAATAATGATATACTCTGCCTTCGTTCGTAGAGTCCGTCACAATATTTAGAACTCATCTAAATCTAGCATAGACTTCTTCTAGCCCATTGTGCTACCTTTTTAATGAACACATTAGCCTAATTGAGATTTAAATTCATTTTTATATGTGACCAAACTAATATCGGTGCAACACCTTACAGCGACTTATTTGTCATTACCCCATATAAAACTATATATATCCTTGGTTCTTCTAAAGCACTTAGGGATATTCTTACTGTTGTCCAATGATCATCACATGAATCATTCTGGTATATGCTCGTAACACTTTTAGAGCACATGACATTTGATTGTGTACATATTATTGGGATCTAAAATCACTCATGTGTTTTTACTGATTGAGTGTCAAATACACTCAAGTTTTGTTAAACTTCCACATGGAAAAGAACACCTTCTTGACATTTTTATATTGAACTACTTCAATACTCATTCTATGTACTTTGAGTTAAACTTATTATGCGCTTCAATCTATCGTCATAGATCTTGACGCTAAATATGTTCTCAGTCCATATCCTTTCATTGAAGTTAATTCTCAATGAAACCTGTTAATCACATCAAGTACATAATTACATCATTTATAATCAATGATATGTCATCCACATATAATATTATAACTATGTCTCAGCGCTCCCACTTAATTTCTTGCAAATGCAAGCATCTTCATCATTTCTGATGAAATCAAAAACTCTTTGACTATTTCATCCGGTGAAGATTCCAACTCCGCGATACTCACTTCATCCAATTGAAGTTTGTATACCTATCTAGTATTCCACGGACCAACAAAATTCTTGGTTGTATCTTGTATACATCCTTAATATACACTTCTGGTAAGGAATGTGTTTTTGCCATCCTACTAACATATATCGCAAAAGAAATATGTAGTGATTACTAGAATAATCCACATAGACTATAAACATCGCTACGGAAGATCTAATCTTATCATAGTCAACTCTTTGAACTTTGTCGTAAACAACTTTTCGACAAGTCGAGCTTCTTCAAGGATATTGCATCCAAGTCCATCAATTTTATAGGTCTTTTTACTTTCAAGAAAGTATTCACCTATCTTTGATTTTCATGGCACTTAGCCATCTTAAAAGAGTCAGGGCCCATCATAGCTTCTTTATATGTAGTTGGTTTATTATTTCTCAAAATTAATCCTTTGTCCATAAATCATTCAATTGATCACAAAGTAAACCATACCTACAAGGTTCAATAGGTACTTAGATCTCCATGAATATAACACTTTGTAGACATGGGAGCCATGATCGTCGTAGCCGCTTCCGGAACCATTTCCCACGCTGTGCTACTCTGATCATTATGCTCAGGTTCATCAACCTTATCAAGTTCCATTGTCCTCCCACTCAAATACTTCGCTAGAAACAATTTCTTGGAAAAAAGCAAGAAACATCGAAAAACACTTTTGTCTTTGACTTCATAGTGGAAAGAATTCCCAATTTGTTCTCTGGGATAACCAACAAAGACATTCATCCGATCTTGGTTGTAAACTCATTTACTCATGCTATGCATAACAAAATTTAAGAAAGGACTATCGGGGTTTTATACCAATGCCATAACTCATATGGTGTCATTTCAACGGATTATGATGACGCACTATTTAGTGTAGAAGCGGTAGTTTCTAAAGCATAAACCACAAAATATATAATGGCATTATTTTATTTTATCTCATCATTAATCCAACAAGGTTTGGATGCATCTTTCGAATACTCCATCATAACTATGGTGTTCCGAGAAACGTGAGTTGTGGAACAATTTCGTAACTCTCTTAGATGTTCGCTAAAACTTGTAATTCAAATATTTCCAATATGATCCAATCATAGATATTTGAATTTTATATTACGATAATTTCCCAGTTCTTGCTGAAATTTATTTGAATCTATTCAAATGTTTCAAACTTCTTCCTCAATGAATAAATATATCTATATATATACACTCAATTCATTGTTGGAAGTTTTCATGAAGTAGAGGAATCTTCTGCACACAACTATGCCTAAGAACCATATACATCATCATGTATGTTTTCACTAAGCTAGCTGCCCGTTCAGCTCGTGTCCTATGAACGGTATTTCAGTCATTCTCTTTAGAAGAGATTTTCAATCGCCAAACGATTTAAAAATTGAATGACTCCAAAAATCCATTTGCATGGAGTTCCTTCATGCGTTCCTTTCTAACATGACCTAAATGGCGGTTTCACAAATAAGTGGAATTCTCATCATTGGCCTTATGGCATTTTAGCGTCAGTGATATGCTTGTGTGTTTCACCATTAAGATTTATAATAACTTCTCCATTGTACATGGAGTACGGTCATAATTTGAACAACTCATTGTTTTTATTTGACTAGAACAAAATAACAATTATAAAGTTCTTTATTATAAATTTGAAGAGCTAGGTAGAATGCCAACGACGAACATAATACACTTTATTTTTGTTCCAGACATGCATTATTACCACATTCCTTGTCAGTCACTTAGGCCATTGTATTCTTGTATTGCGTTGTGTTGTATGACATCTCATGCCAACCAATATGGTACAAATACCCAAGAATTTTATTGCATGACCAACCAAAAAATACATTCATAACATGTATATCATCTATATATATACCTGAGCTAGACTTTCTAGTCTTTTCTTTATTTTTGCCAAAAAAATTGTAGTTTCGCTTTTGGTTTTCCTCATTTTTAAGAAAACACTTCAACATCAATAACTTCTAGGTTTGTTGGTCAAATACCAATAACCTTGAGGTTCTTAATTTGAAGTTGATCATCACATGACAAGTGTTCCGGATTTCACTATTAGTAACTTTTTAATGTGATGAACAATTTCACTCATTATTTTCTATCCATGAAATCATGACAACTTTCCGAGACCATGTCTGTACATGCTAGGCTCGTCAAGTTTAACCTTAGTATTCGCATGTGCAAATCTGTCTTGCACCCGTTATATGCACACGTAGAATCTATAACTCCCGATCATCACTTGATGCTTCGAAACGTGAGTTTTAGCAATGGTGCATACTAAGGATGAAATACTTTATGGATATGCGAATATCGTTAGTGCCCAAATAGTTGGAGGATCGGGACGCCTAGCGTCTTCAACCTTCGTACATTCCCATAAAACTTATGAGTTTATGTAATCTCACTAAATTATATTCTATCATCTTGCAATAAGGTCTTATGTATATCACATATATCTCACACCTTGCTTATTTCTGAAAACAAATTTTCCAGCTCCTTACTTTTCAAACGGATTTGAACATCAAGTTTCATGGAGACAAGATAATTTTAGGTACTAATTGAAAACATTGCCCTTAGCAATTTGAAGTTTACCAAAAGTTTGAAATAGGACTTAATCATTTCTTGATTCTTTAAAAAAGGATACCAGTCTGTAAAGTTCCTTTCAAATTCAACAATTTTCTTTATCTCAATTGTAAGACTAGCATATGGTAGATAACGGATGCTAATTCTACAGATTAATTCAAAATACTATTCAGACTATCTTCATGATAATTAGTTCAAGTTTTATACTAAAGAACTCCCACTTAATACAACATCCCTCATAGTTGTTTAGTGGCACACGATCCATATTCACTACACCAAGTCCGATCATCACGTGAGATGATGTAGCTTCAATGGTGAACATCAACATATCGATCATATCATCCATATGACTCGTGTTCAACCTTTCGATTTCCTGTGTCCCGAGGCCATGTCTGTACATGCTAGGCTCGTCAAGCAAACCCAAATAATTTCCGTGTGTGCAACATGGATTACACCCGTTGTATGTGAACGTAGAATCTATCACATCTGATCATCACGAGATGCTTCAAAACGACGAACTTTGGAAATGGTGCATACGAGGGGAGAACATTTTATTATCTTGATATTAATGTGAGGGATCATCTTAATATGCTACCATCGCGATGTAACCAAAATAAGATGCATAAAAGGATTAACATCACATGCATGGATAATGTGATATGATATGGCATTTTCTTCTTGTGCCTTTGATCTCCATCTCCAAAGCACATGAGCATGATCTCCATCATCACCAGCATTGCGCCAAGGTCCATGGCACCGCTTCATGGTTGTCCATTGATACGTCCAAAACGTATCTACTTTCCCGAACACTTTTGCTATTGTTTTGCCTCTAATTTGTGTATTTTGGATGCAACTAACACGGACTAACGCTGTTTTCACAAAAGCGTTCTGGTGTCTCGTTTTTGTGCAAAATCCAACTTTCGGGAAAAACCTCGGAATTTATGAGAAGGCCCTATTTTCCAAGAATACGGAGCCGAAGGACAATTAAGGTGGAGGCCCGAGGGCCCCACACCATAGGGCGGCGCGGCCCGGGGGGGCCGCGCGGCCATGTGGTGTGGCCTCGGCCGGCCTCCGACGCCCTCCTTCGGACTATTTATCGGCCTCGACCTAAAAATGCACGAGAGAAGTCGAAGTCGCCGAAACCCTCCAACGCCGCCACATCGAAACTCCGTCGCGGGAGCCGAGAGTCTCCGTTCGGCACTCCGCCGGGACGGGGAATTGGAGGAGATCATCGCCGCCATCACCGCCAACGCCTCTACATCAACCAGCCATGTTTCCCCCATCCATGTGTGAGTAATTCCCCCGCTGTAGGCGAAGGGGATGGTAGGGATTGGATGAGATTGGTCATGTAATAGCATAAGATTGTTAGGGCATAGTGCCTAGTGTCCGTAATTGGTACTTTGATGATATTGTTGCAACTTGTTATGCTTAATGCTTGTCACTAGGGCCGAGTGCCATGATCTCAGATCTGAACATGTTATTGCTTCATCAAGATATTCATTGTTTATGGTCTTACCTATAAGTTGTATACACATGTCGCTGTCGGAACCAATGGCCCAGAAGTGACAAGCAGGGACAACCGGAGGGGATGGTAGCGATGTGAGGATCACATGTGTTCATGGAGTGTTAATGCTTTGCTCGGTACTCTATTAAAAGGAGTACCTTAATATCCAGTAGTTTCCCTTGAGGCCGGCTGCCACCGGCGGTAGGACAAAAGATGTTGTGCAAGTTTTTCATTGCGAGCACGTACGACTATATATGGAACACATGCCTATTGATTGCTTTGTACTTGGACACCGTTTATTATTATCTGCAAATGCCTGCTATGATTGTTACATGAGTTTCTCTCATCCATGCAACGCCGTTCAATCCCGTCCTATAGTATTTTAATCCTGCTGTTTACTAAAATCACTATTGCTGTCTTTGTTACTCTCTCATTATATTCCTGCTACAACATTTCCTCTGATGAGCCCCACTGAAGTCTTGTTGGTTGACAACTCTGTTAAGGCTTTCAAGTGTTCTTTGTCTCCCCTTGTGTCGAATCAATAAATTGGGTTTTACTTCCCTCGAAGACTGTTGCGATCCCCTATACTTGTGGGTCATCAAGACTATTTTCTGGCGCCAAGAAATTTTCTTGATGCGTGTGGTTGACACGTCCGTTGGGAACCCCAAGAGGAGGTGTGATGCGCACAGTGGCAAGTTTCCCTCAGTAAGAAACCAAGGTTTAATCGAACCAGTAGGAGTCAAGAAGCACGTTGAAGGTTGATGGCGGCGGGATGTAGTGCGGCGCAACACCAGAGATTCCGGCGCCAGCGTGGAACCTGCACAACACAACCAAAGTACTTTGCCCCAACGAAACAGTGAGGTTGTCAATCTCACCTACTTGCTGTAACAAAGGATTAATTGTGTGGAAGATGATTGTTTGCGAAAACAGTAGAACAAGTATTGTAGATTGTATAGAGATGGACCGGGGTCCACAGTTCACTAGAGGTGTCTCTCCCATAAGATAAACAGCATGTTGGGTGAACAAATTACGGTTGGGCAATTGACAAATAAAGAGGGCATGACCATGCACATACATATTATGATGAGTATAGTGAGATTTAATTGGGCATTACGACAAAGTACATAGACCGCCATCCAACTGCATCTATGCCTAAAAAGTCCACCTTCAGTTATCATCCGAACCCCCTCCGGTATTAAGTTGCTAACAACAGACAATTGCATTAAGTATTGCGCGTAATGTAACTAGTAACTACATCCTTGAACATAGCACTAATGTTTTATCCCTAGTGGCAACGGCACATCCACAACCTTAGAACTTTCTCACTGTCCCAGATATCAATGGAGGCATGAACCCACTATCGAGCATAAATACTCCCTCTTGGAGTTACAAGCATCTACTTGGCCAGAGCATCTACTAGTAACGGAGAGCATGCAAGATCATAAACAACACATAGACATAACTTTGATAATCAACATAACAAGTATTCTCTATTCATCGGATCCCAACAAACGCAACATATAGAATTACGATAGATGATCTTGATCATGTTAGGCAGCTCACAAGATCCGACAATGATAGCACAATGGGGAGAAGACATCCATCTAGCTACGCTATGGACCCATAGTCCGGGGGTAGACTACTCACTCATCACTCCGGAGGCGACCATGGCGGTGAAGAGTCCTCCGGGAGATGAATCCCCTCTCGGCAGGGTGCCGGAGGAGATCTCCAGAATCCCCGAGATGGGATTGGCGGCGCGGCGTCTGGAAGGTTTTCCGTATCGTGGCTCTCGATGCGGGGTTTCGTGACGGAGGCTTTAAGTAGGCGGAAGGGCAGGTCGGGGGCACACGAGGGCCCCACACCTGGTCGCGCGGCCAAGGGCCAGCCGCGCCGCCTAGGGTTTGGCCGCCTCGTGGCCCCACCGTCTCCTCTTCGGTCTTCGGAAGCTTCGTGGCAAAATAGGACCACAGGCGTTGATTTCGTCCAATTCCGAGAATATTTCGTTACTAGGATTTCTGAAACCAAAAACAGCAGAAAACAAGCGCACTTCATCTTGTTAATAGGTTAGTTCAGAAAATGCACGAAATATGACATAAAGTGTGCATAAAACATGTAGATAACATCAATAATGTGGCATGGAACATAAGAAATTATCGATACATCGGAGACGTATCGCAAGAAAATAGTCTTGATGACCCACAAGTATAGGGGATCGCAACGGTCTTCGAGGGAAGTAAAACCCAATTTATTGATTCGACACAAGGGGGACAAAGAACATGAAAGCCTTAAATGAGTTGTCAATTCAGTGCACTGGAACAGAGACTTGCTCGCAAGGGTTTATCATTAGTAACAGTTTTATAGCGATGTTGAGTAGTGAAATAACACGAGTAACAAAAGACAGCGGTAGTGATTTTAGTAAACAGCAGGATTAAAATACTGTAGGCACGGGGACGGATGAACGGGCGTTGCATGGATGAGAGAAACTCATGTAACAATCATAGCAGGGCATTTGCAGATAATAATAAAACGGTGTCCAAGTACAAAGCAATCAATAGGCATGTGTTCCATATATAGTCGTGCGTGCTCGAAATGAGAAACTTGCACAACATCTTTTGTCCTACCAGCCGGTGGCAGCCGGGCCTCAAGGGAAACTACTGGATATTAAGGTACTCCTTTTAATAGAGTACCGGAGCAAAGCATTAACACTCAGTGAACACATGTGATCCTCACATCGCTACCATCCCCTCCGGTTGTCCCAATTCTTGTCACTTCGGGGCCATTGGTTCCGGACAACGACATGTGTATACAACTTATAGGTAAGACCATAAACAATGAATATCTTGATGAAGCAATAACATGTTCAGATCTGAGATCATGGCACTCGGGCCCTAGTGACAAGCATTAAGCATAACAAGTTGCAACAATACCATCAAAGTACCAATTACGGACACTAGGCACTATGCCCTAACAATCTTATGCTATTACATGACCAATCTCATCCAATCCCTACCATCCCCTTCGGCCTACAGCGGGGGAATTACTCACACATGGATGGGGGAAACATGGCTGGTTGATGTAGAGGCGTTGGCGGTGATGGCGGCGATGATCTCCTCCAATTCCCCGTCCGGGCGGAGAGACTTCTGGCTCCCGCGACGGAGTTTCGCGATGTGGCGGCGTTCGGAGGGTTTCCGCGACTTCGACTTCCTGTGCATTTTTAGGTCGAGGCCGATAAATAGTCTGAAGGAGGGCGTCGGAGGCCGGCCGAGGGGGCCACACCACAGGGCCGCGCGGGCCCCCCGGCGCCGCCCTATGGTGTGGGGCCCTCGGGCCTCCACCTGGTGTCCTTCGGCTCCGTCGGTATTCTTGGAAAATAGGGCCTTTGCATAAATTCCGAGGTTTTCCCGAAAGTTGGATTTCTGCACCAAAACGAGACACCAGAGCAATTCTGCTGAAAACAGCGTTAGTCCGTGTTAGTTGTATCCAAAATACACAAATTAGAGGCAAAACAATAGCAAAAGTGTTCGGGAAAGTAGATACGTTTTGGACGTATCAACTCCCCCAAGCTTAGCTTATTGCTTGTCCTCAAGCAATTCAGTTAACAACTGAGCGATAAAAGAACTTTCACGAACGCATTTGCTCATATGATGTATATATTCTCATGCTATGGCTAATACTTAAGCAGTTCATAATGAGACACATGCAAATAAGATCATCTAACAGCTATGTCAATCATGAAGAGGTACCAACAATTAATAATAAGCATCATGAATCATGTATATAAGCAGGATTGCAATGTTCATAAGAGAGTATGATAAAGTGGTATCTCGCTTGCCTGTATTTGATTGGCAAAACATAAATGCCGAGGCACCTCTGGAGTTCATAGAAAGACTAGAAGTAGTGATTGTCAAAGATAAAAGCATCAAAGTTATACCACAATCAATCATATTTTGAGACAAGCATATTATACTAAGAATGACAGTTGTGCTCTCAAGATAGTGCTCAAAGAAATAATGGAGACACAACATAGAAGTAAAAGATTGACCCTTCGCAGAGGGAAGCAGGGATTAACATGCGCTAGAGCTTTTCATTTTTAAAACAGGAGTAAAATTATTTTGAGAGGTGTTTGTTGTTGTCAACGAATGGTAATGGGTACACTAACTACCTCGCCAACCGGACTTTCAAGAGCGGCTCCCATGAATTATTGCATATTTATGTGGCACTCCTTCCAACCTTTCTTACACAAACCATGGCTAACCGAATCCTCGGGTGCCTGCCAACAATCTCATACCATGAAGGAGTGCCTTTTATTTTAGTTTTATTATGATGATGACACTCCCCCAACCTTACACAAGCCATGGCTAACCGAATCCTTCGGGTGCCGTCCAACAATCACAAACCATGGAGGAGTGTCTATTTAAGTTAATTAATTCGGGACTGGGAATCCCATTGCCAGCTCTTTTTGCAAAATTATCGGATAAGCGGATGTGCCACTAGTCCATATGAGAGTTCGTCAAAAGTAAATGACAAGGTTGAAAGCTAAACACCACATACTTCCTCATGAGCTATGAAACATAAACACAAATTGAGAAGCATTTTGAAGGTTTTAAAGGTAGCGCATGAGAATTTACTTGGAATGGTTTGAAATGCCATGCATAGGTATTTATGGTGGACACTTTGGAACGACTTGGTTTTCATGTGTTTGGAAGCACGAGCAGCGTTCCCGCTCAGTACAAGTGAAAGCTAGCAATAGACTAGGGAGCAACAAATCAAGAGAGCAGTAACTGTCATAATCATGCTTGCGGCAAAATAAATTAACGGAGGCATAAAAGTGATACAAGAACTCTGAAGCAATATAGATCATCGAGGCTTAATTGACTTTTTGTTCAGTCATATGCATGCGTGAGCATGTGCCAAGTCGATATAAATGAAATATTCAGAGGAGGATACCACAATGCCATACTTACTTATGAATAAAACAATGCAAGCAAACATCCATGACGTGCTACTCATATTAATAGATTGGAGCTAAACATGAGAGATCATAAACTACTAGACTTTCTCAAATAACATATACCTCACATGAACCAACTAAGCATGCTCACATGGATGAGTATATGTACAAAAATGAAAACAAATAGAGTTCATGCCAGCCTCTCACCACAATCAGATTGTCGTAGATCGTCATTATTGCCTTTCACTTGTGTAGCTTGGATAATATGAAATGAAAACCACGCTCCAGCCACCGAAGACCATTGAACTCAAGATGAACTTTACAAACCAAAGAAGAACAGCAAATATTTTTGGTGTTTTCGAATTTGAGAACAAGAACAAAAGGAAACAAGCAAACAAAGCAAAATCTTTTTGGGTTTTCTTATAGCAAACTAGCAAATAGCGAAACAAATGCAAGAAACCAAAGCAAACAAATTATGAAGAGAAACAACAGAAATATTTTTGGTCTTTTTGTGTTTTGGAAAGGAAACAAGGCAAAAACAAGAAATAGCAAACTAGAAGAAACACAGAAAAGCGAGATGGCAGAAATCTGCCAAAACCTGACAGCAGAAATCGATTTTTACAAAAATCTTACGTTGCTCAGCTCGAAAAGTGTTCAACTAATGAAAGTTAGATAACAACCTGGGGAACCTGCAAAAACATTGGCAGCTCAGAATAACGCTCTGGCTATGCGCACGAATTTTTCTAGTAACAGTCCAGAATCTGTTTTCAGGCAGCACTTCCCCAAATATCATCTTCCTCTCATTAGAAAACCACTCAAAGAGACTAAACAAGTATGTACAAGTATCCAGCAACCATAATATGCAAAGAATGAGTGATGCCGGTATACCTCCCCCCAAGCTTAGGCTTTTGGCCTAAGTGGAGTTCAACCCCAACGAGGATCGCTGTTCCTCGCCGGTGGATAATTCATGGCGTAGTCATAGTAAAGTTCCTGTGCAGAAGAAAAGCGTGGAGGCTCCACATGTCCAACATGTTGATGCGAGGAACTTGCTGCATCGGATGATGAATCGAGGTGCTCCTCGACCTCCGAGTCGTCTCTTGCATGATGGCCTCCTCCCTCTATGTGTGCATCCAGTGCACCTTCTGTGACCGACCAATCTCCCCTGGAATCAAGGTTAGACAGAACAGGCGCAGGCAATCTTACTAGTTTCTCAGTTTTCTTAGTTATTCTCCAGACTTTCTTATAAAATGTCATCTTGTAAAACAGGTTACCCAAGTTGGAGGAATCAGAAACAAATTCATGTTTAATCATAGAGGCTATGTCAAGTTTTTCTATGGGGAATGGAATATCAAAATGATGAGGTTCTACATTATGAAAAGCTAGTAAACGAGAGGCGATGAGACCTCCACAAATTCCACCTTTCTCACGGTTAGTAGTAAGCCTATAAGCTATCAATGCCCCCAAATTATAAGTCCTACTACCTTGCAGTGCCGCAGCTAGAAAAGCTAAATCCGGGATAGATAGTTTACCTCCAATCTTTTTAGCAAGAACGCATTTAGTAATAAAATAGGCAAAGTAGCGGATAGCCGGGAGCTGAATGCTAGTGATTTTACCACTATCCTCTGAGAAACTCCTTCCATAGCAAATCATCTTGAAGAGGTTTAAGAGTTCTTGCGGCGATCCCCTTATCTTCTCGCATGATCCCCATTGCGGTACTCTAATTGCTGCACAAAAATCACTGAATGGCAAGTTGACAGCTTTATTGTAAATTTTATACTGGACCGTGGGGTTAGATCGCGACCAATTGAACTTAAAGTCCTGCACAAAAGACATAGTTAATTTTGCATATTGTCTTGGCTCTCCCTCAACAAAATTACTCAGCCCTGCACGAGAAATTAGACTTTGAACATCTTCAAATATTCCCGCGCTTCTCATGAAATCTGCGCATGGGTAGTAGGAGGGGTATACTCCCTCTTCACGGTTCACTCTCATAACTTGTTGGACCTCCAATTCTTGTTGGTTCAATTGATATCTATTCCACTCCATTTTCTGAAATTTTCAACAAACAATATAAAAATTTGATTTGGTGACATATAATCAAGGGAAACTACCATAGGAACTTGCTAGAGTACTAATCATGCATCAAAACTAGTTTCTACCACTTAGAACAAGCATGCAAGCTCACTAAACATGTTACCTACAGCAGCAAAATATTCAAGATATACTCAACCAAACAAAATTCTACTTGGATGGGTGGAGGAGTCACATACCAAGGAGCAAATGTGCCAAATTTCAGCAAGAAATCTGGGCTGAGCAAAGAGATCGAGAAATCTGGGTTCTGGAGCAAAAACGCGAGTGAGAGGAACTGGTACGAGTTTTTTCGGGAGAGAGAAGGTGCTGGGAGAAAGAGATGGCAAAGTGGGGCAAGGAGGGGCCCACACACAGGGTGGCGCACCCACCTCCTTGGCGCGCGGCTGTGGTGTGGCACCTCGGGTGCCCCACAGGTCATCTCTGTGCTCCCAGTGCCTCGTCGAAAAATAGGACCAATGGTATAATTTTTGTGAATTTTTGAAAACTTTGAAAAATGCACATTTCTGGGTATTTAATTTATTATTACTGGAGGAAATCTTCAAATAACTAAGGAACTTTGCAAATTAAAAATGCTACAGCAACTAGAGCAAATGGAGGAAGAAAGAGATGTTGTTTACCGCCTCTATGCATATAAAAAGTATTTGTTAACAAGGTTGATCAAGTCTTGCCACCAAATAAATTTTACATAGCATAAGAAGAAATAAACCTCAAATCAATCATGTTACCTTGAATTGTATTGATATGGATCCAATCACGAGAGTTTGATATTCTTCTTTAGGCTCATATATAGGACAATCAATAGTTCCCACTTTGATAGTTCTCACATTAGAAATAGTATTAACTCCACATACTTTATCAATCTTCTTGGGAAAATAGACGGTATGCTCCTTATCATCAATATTGAAAGTAACCTTTCCTTTATTGCAATCAATAACAGCCCCTGCGGTGTTAAGAAAGGTCTCCCAAGAATAATAGACATATTATCATCTTCGGGCATTTCCAACACAACAAAATCGGTTAATATCAAGCAGTTAGTAGTAACTTGAACAGGAACATCCTCACATATACCAAGGAATAGCAGTAGATTTATCAGCCATTTGCAAAGATATATCAGTAGGTATCAACTTATCTAGATAAAGCCTCTTATAAAGAGAAAAAGGCATAACACTAACACCGGCTCCCAAGTCACATAGAGCAGTTTTAACATAATTATTCTTAATAGAACAAGGAATAGTAGGTATACCTGGGTCGCCCAACTTCTTTGGAACTTTGCCATTGAAAGAGTAATTAGCAAGCATAGTGGAAATTTCCTCATTGGGGATTTTCCTTTTGTTAGTAACAATATCTTTCATATACTTCGAATAAGGTGGCAATTTAATAGCATCAGTCAAAGGGATTTGCAAGAATAAAGGTTTCATCCAATCACAAAATTTATTATAGTGTTCTTCTTCCTTTGATTTTAGTTTCTTAGCGGGAAAAGGCATTTGCTTTTGCACCCAAGGTTCTCTTTCATTACCATGTTTCTCAGCAATAAAGTCTTCTTTAGTGTACTTTTTATTTTTAGCATGCTTTTCAGGTTCTTCTTCAACCTCTTCTTTATCGGGAGTATCATTCTTATCATTATCTTTATCATGTTCATTACCACTTTCAGTTTCAGCATCATAGAATACTATTAGGATCATTAACAGGTTCAGAGGATTCTACAACATTTTTATGCTTCTTCTTCTTTTTCTTCTTAGAATGAGCACTAGGTTCAATGCGTTGAGAATCTTGTTCAATTCTTTTGGGATGCCCTTCAGGATATAGAGGATCCTGGGTAGAGACACCACCTCTAGTTGTTACTTCATAAGCATGTTTCTCTTTAGAATTATTCCCTAACAAGTCATTTTGCACTTTAGTGAGTTGATCAATTTGAGTTTGAATCATATGAAAATGTTTAACAAGCATCTTAACATCATTGGAGGTTCTCTCTACAATATCATGCAATTCACTAATAGCTCGAGAATTTTCCATTAAATGATTCTCTACTCTCATATTAAAATTTTCTTGCTTAACAATATAATTATCAAACTCATCTAAGCATTGTGCAGGAGGTTTTGAATACGGAATATCTTCCCTAGTAAAGCGTTGAAGGGAGTTTACCTCAATCATGGATGAAGGGGGAATTATCTCACATATATCTTCTATGGGAGGAAGATTCTTCACATCTTCAGATTTAATACCTTTCTCCTTGAGAGACTTCTTGGCTTCCCTCATATCTTCATCATTTAATTTAATCATACCCCTCTTCTTTAATATTGGCGTTGGAGTTGGTTCAGGCGTAGTCCAATCATCATGATTCCGGCCTATTTTAGCCAATAATTCTTCAGCGTCGTCTGGAGTTCTTTTCCTGAAAACACAACCAGCACAACTATCCAGGTATGCCCTAGACTCAATGGTTAGTCCACTATAAAATATATCAAGTAAATCATGCTTTTCCAAATCATGGTCAGGCCGAGCTCTAATAAGAGAGCAAAATCTCGCCCAAGCCTCAGGCAATTTCTCTCCATCTTCCTGGTTGAAATTATAAATTCTCTGCAAAGCTATATGTTGAGCACTAGCAGGAAAGTATTTACGGAAGAAAACATCAAGCAATTCTTTTGGACTTTTAATAGAATTAGGTGGCAAACTATTATACCAAGTTTTAGCGTCATCCTTTAATGAGAATGGAAAGATTTTAGCAACAAAGTAAGTACGCATCTTGACATCATCAGAAAACAAGCTACTTAGAGTAGATAACTCAGTCATGTGTTCAACAGCACTCTCTTTTTCAGTACCACAAAAGGGTGTTTTCAACAATAGCTATATGAGATAGATCAAGAGAAAAATCATAATCTTTATCCTTAATGTTTATAGGAGATGTGGCAAACTTAGGATCAGGAGACAGTTTATATCTAACAGCATGTTCTGCAAGCAACTTTTTAATTTTTCTTGCATCAGTAGTAGCATTGCATTTTTCAATAAAATCATCATTAAGCTCCACATAATCTTCATCAGGATCATCACTAAAATAATCAAGTTCAGGTGAATTAACAGGTGTAGTAGCATTAGGAGTTTCAGTATTTTCAATTTGTCTAGACCTAGCAATCGTAGCATCTAGAAAGGATCCCAATGAACCACTATCATCAAGCACAGCAGAAATATTATCAATATTATGAGAGTTTTCAGATTCAGCAGAAGTACCCGCATGTGAAGCATGCGGCGGTGAAACAAGTTTATCAATCACAGATGGTGAATCAAGTGTAGCGGAGGTACTCAGAATTGCACCTTTTCTTGTAGTGGATGGTAATATGGCGATCTTAGTATCGCGAGGTTTACCCATGATGGAGAATTTGCAGCGAACAATATCAATCCAAGTGAACTTCCAAATAAAGCTATGCTCCCCGGCAATGGCGCCAGAAAATAGTCTTGATGACCCACAAGTATAGGGGATCGCATCTTCGAGGGAAGTAAAACCCAATTTATTGATTCGACACAAGGGAGACAAAGAACACTTGAAAGCCTTAACAGCGGAGTTGTCAATTCAGCTGCACACAGAAACAGACTTGCTCGCAAGGGTTTATCGTAGTAACGTTTTATAGCGATGGCGTAGTGAAATAACGAGTAACAAAGACAGCGGTAGTGATTTTAGTAAACGCAGGATTAAAATACTGTAGGCACGGGGACGGATGAACGGGCGTTGCATGGATGAGAAAAACTCATGTAACAATCATAGCAGGGCATTTGCAGATAATAATAAAACGGTGTCCAAGTACAAAGCAATCAATAGGCATGTGTTCCATATATAGTCGTGCGTGCTCGCAATGAGAAACTTGCACAACATCTTTTGTCCTACCAGCCGGTGGCAGCCGGGCCTCAAGGGAAACTACTGGATATTAAGGTACTCCTTTTAATAGAGTACCGGAGCAAAGCATTAACACTCCGTGAACACATGTGATCCTCACATCGCTACCATCCCCTCCGGTTGTCCCAATTCTTGTCACTTCGGGCCATTGGTTCCGGACAGCGACATGTGTATACAACTTATAGGTAAGACCATAAACAATGAATATCTTGATGAAGCAATAACATGTTCAGATCTGAGATCATGGCACTCGGGCCCTAGTGACAAGCATTAAGCATAACAAGTTGCAACAATATCATCAAAGTACCAATTACGGACACTAGGCACTATGCCCTAACAATCTTATGCTATTACATGACCAATCTCATCCAATCCCTACCATCCCCTTCGGCCTACAATGGGGGAATTACTCACACATGGATGGGGGAAACATGGCTGGTTGATGTAGAGCGTTGGCGGTGATGGCGGCGATGATCTCCTCCAATTCCCCGTCCGGCGGAGTGCCGAACGGAGACTTCGGCTCCCGCGACGGAGTTTCGCGATGTGGTGGCATTACGGAGGGTTTCGGCGACTCCGACTTCTCTCGTGCGTTTTTAGGTCGAGGCCGATAAATAGTCCGAAGGAGGGCGTCGGAGGCCGCCGAGGGGGCCACACCACATGGCCGCGCGGGCCCCCCCGGCCGCCCGGGTGTGGGGCCCTCGGGCCTCCACCTTAATTGTCCTTCTCCGTCAGTATTCTTGGAAAATAGGGCCTTCGCATAAATTCGAGGTTTTTCCCGAAAGTTGGATTTCTGCACAAAAACGAGACACCAGAACAGTTCTGCTGAAAACAGCGTTAGTCCGTGTTAGTTGCATCCAAAATACACAAATTAGAGGCAAAACAATAGCAAAAGTGTTCGGGAAAGTAGATACGTTTTGGACGTATCAACCATCCATAGCAACTATTACAACTACTAACTCATAGTAATGAAATAAAGCTATTACATGGTGATTGACACGCATGTCATGAAACAATAAAGACAACCATTAGGCTCCTACCGGTTGCCATAATACAATAGTGATCATCTCATACATCAAATATAGTCACAATCATATAGCCATATCACATCACATGCCCCTGCAAAAACAAGTTAGACGCCTCTAAAAAGTGTTTGCATGTTTTACGTGGTTTGGGGCTTTCGAGTAAGATCCGATCTACCTACGAACAAGAACCACAACGTTGATACAAGTGTTGTCAAGTGCAGATTGTAGATTGGATCTTAACTATGATGGGAGAAACTGGCACCCGCTGAGCCACTTATGCAATACAAGTTGCATGTCAAGCGTGGAGCAAGTCTCATGAATGCGGTCATGTAAAGTTAGCCCGGACCGCTTCATCCCCCCATCCCGCAAGATGCAAAGTACACGAAAAGAAATTTACAACAAAAGCATCAATGCCCACAAAACCATTATGTACTACTCGTGCAACAGTTCTATGCATAGACACGACTCTAATACCACTGTAGGGTTCGTTGCATAGAAAACAAAAAATTTCTACCTCAAAGATGAATAAAATCAAGATCCAATCTATGGAAAATCCAAGATCCAATCTATGAGATAAGAGCAATGAGATAGATGAGAAACTAATCCTCGTAGATCCAAAGCCTTAACGAGATCAGATCTCATGGTTGATGTAGACGATCACTTGCCGCTTGCAAAAGCGCGTAGAAGATCTTGACGGTGCCACAATCGGGCAGCACCTCCCCACTCGGTCACACGTTCGGTGTTGATGACGACGTCCTTCTCCCCGTTCCAGAGGGCAGCGGATGTTGTAGATCTCCGTGGAATCCCATCAACACGATGGCGTGGTGGTTGTGGAGGATAAATTTCTGCAGGGCTTCGCCAAGCCGACGCAGATTGAGGAGGGAGGAGAGGGGCGGCTAGGGTTTGGGCGCAGGGTGGTGCTGCGACTTGGGGAGCTGGGGCTGCGACTTGAGGTGCCCTTGGGGTTCCCCTTGGTCCCTTTAAATAGGTGGCCAAGCCCCTTGGGTTGTCGATAAAACTGCCTCCAAGTTTGACTGAGTTACGATAGGTTTCCGGTTCCAAAAACCTACTCCTACTCGGACTCTTTTCCCAATTCCAAAATTGCATTAAGAAAAGACTTCTTTTCCCTTAAGGCAACGTGGTTGCACCTATGATGGAACCCTCCGGATTTCCATAGACAGCCTGGGTCGTCCCGGACACTTCTGGAACCTTCCATAATATTCCGAACTATTCCGGTCCTTCCAAAACCTTCTAGAATCCCCGGTCAAAACACCGGACTTTTTCCGAACCCCGGAAAATGACTTCCCATATATGAATCTTATTCTACGGACCATTCCAAACCTCCTCGTGATGTCTCGGATCCCATATGAGACTCCGAACAACATTCGAGCTCCATTCCATATTTCATATCTATTTAAAACAACATCAAACCTTAATTGTGTCACCCTACGGTTCTAGAACTATACGGACATGATCGAGACTCTTCTCCAATCAATAACTAATAGCAGGACCTGGAGATCCATAATAGCTCCCACATATTCAACGATGACTTCGTGATCGAATGAGCCATTAACATACGATACTGATTCCCTTTGTCGCGCGATACTTTACTTATCCGAGGTTTGATCATCGGTATCTCTATACCTAGTTCAACCTTGTTACCGATAAGTACTCTTTACTCGTACCTTGGTATGTCATCCCTTGTGACCTTGTCACATGCTTGCAAGCTAATTAGATGACGTTCCACCGAGAGGGCCCAGAGCATATCTATTCGTCATCAGGATGGACAAATCCTACTCTTGATCCATATGCTTCAACTCATACTTTCTGAATACTTAATCCCATCTTTATAACCACCCATTTATGAAGTGGCATTTGATGTAATCAAAGTACCCATCTGGTATAAGTGATTTACATGATCTCATGGTCAAAGGATTAGATTAATATGTATCGAAAGCTTATAGCAAGTTAAACTTAATGACTTGATCTTATGCTATGCTGACTATGGGTGAGTGTACATCACATCATTCACCTAATGATATGATCTTGTTATTAATAACATCCAATGTTCATGATCAGAAAACTATGATCATCAATTAATCAACAAGCTAGTTAAACGAGAGGCTTACTAGGGATACTGGTTGTTTACACAACACACATGTATCATTGTTTCCACTTAATACAATTATAGCATGGGATGTAAACATTTATCATGAAAATTAAGATATAACAATAACTACTTTATTATTGCCTCTCGGGCATATCTCCAACAGCAGCAACTTATCTCTCAGGGCTCGAGAGGTAAGTGGATATCTCTTTAGGCTCGAGCGGTAGGAGCTTCTGACATGCATGCGGCAAAGGCCAATCCCGTGGGGCCCAAGCGGTTCCCACTTACCTCTCCAGCCTGAAGAGATGGGTTCGTCTATTTTTTTACCTCCTCTCCCTGTCTAACTCTGTCCCTTGGTGGGAAATTTATGTCTTAATGAATCCTATACTTGCACATGAGAATGGCTATAGGACCAATCATAAGGGGTGCAATTGCTCATATCTATGTACCTAATATAGGCTCCTCCCCTAAGGGAATGAAAGTTGACAAAATATTTACCATGTTGTGTAGAACTCTACATGCTAGTAAATCCATGCCGCCCTTGGGAACACTTGTCACATATAAGCACACACACTTAAGCTTGTCCTCTTTCTGCATAGAGGATTGGGCTTTCTCTCATTGAGAGCATTTACATATTGCTATTTACTTTCTGCATTTTATTTTATTGCAAACTATACACCCAAAACACCAAAACTATTGCATTCTTATTACTGTTTACTTGTCAAATCTGCTAACCAATACCTTCAGCTCCTCGTGGGTTCGACAACCTTTCTTATTGAAAAGTACTACAATTGATCTTTTGCACTTGGGAGCCATCAAGACACTTTTCTGGCACCGTTGCCGGGGAGCATAGCGCTGTTGGTAAGTGGTTTGGTAAGGAAGCTTTTATTGTTTTTACTATTTTCTATTTTTATCATCATGGGTACTTCAAGATGTGATGAGATGTGCTTAACTTTATATGAATATGTTCAGTCCGTTAAAGAGTATTGAAAACCCCCTGAACCAAAAGTGGCGTATCAAATTCCTATTGGTATTGCCAAAAGAGCTATGAAACTAACTTTTACAGGGGATAAAAGTCAAACAACTATTGGACATTTACATGCTATTGAATATATGTGCTCTCTATTCAAATTATCTGGTGTTCATCATGATGAAGTGAAGAGGAAATTACTATATCTATCTCTTTCTAGCGATGCTTGCATATGGTTTAGATCTCTGAATGATAAATGTCATCTTGATTGGGAATGTCTGAGGAATGCCTTAAATCTTAAATCTATACTCCTAAAGAAGCTTATGATGATCGTTGTCATATTTATAATTTTTGGCCTCATGTTGGAGACAGTATTGCTCAAGCATGGGGGAGACTAAATGAACTCGTTCGTCAGAATCCTTGTCATGGTATTCCTGATAGTATTATATTGATCAATTTGTATGTGAGGCTACTCCAGCATCATAGGGAATTTCTAGATAATTCACCTGATGGGAGTTTTACGAATATAACTCAACAAGAAGCAATGGATTTATTGGATAGTATTGCTAATAATAATATTGCATGGGATCTTGATAAAGGTAACCAATATCGTTTTGAATATGAATATGCATGTGTAGAGAATTTCTCTACTACTATATTGTTTGAAGAACTGAAGAATAGGTTTGACCTTGATCCTCACTTGTTGGTAGACGTTACTAAATCTTTTGCTAACCATTTGAATGTTCCTAAAAAGGATTTAATGTTTATGTTGAACCTTTTAAATATTCTCCAAATGTTGCTAAAGTTGAGAAGTAGGTTAAACAAGCATCATCTGTCATAATAGAAGAATATGTGGAAACTCCTCCATATCCAAGTAGAGTGAAGAAAAATTTGCTCACCGTTGTTGCAAACAAGAGTGATAGAAGATGTCATGAACAATATGAACTAATTGATATGAAGCATCAAATTTCGGCCATTAAGGAATAAATGAAGAAGCTCCTTATGATGTCTATTTATGTGAAGATTCCACTAAGCTAATTCCAGGTAATCCCACTAAAGTTGATAAACCCATTATGTCATGTGATATTGGAACTTCATGCTATCATGGTCTTTGTGATATTGGAGCAAGTATAAGTGTGATACCATGCATATTCTCTATATATTGAAATCAAGCCTCACATTGATCCCATATACATGGAAGAGACATGTATAACTATATTGGTAATAAAGATTATATTTGTCCTCTAGGTATAGTAAGATATGTTGAAGTATTAGTAGGAAAGATTAAATACCCCACTCATTTTATTGTACTTGGTTGCTCCGAAGATGCATTTTATCCTATTATATTTGGTAGAGTGATGACGTTGGAACTCCAAGTGAAGAGTATTGTGTCAGCAGAGTATTTTCCCCACAAGGATCACTCGAGGGTTTATATCGAACTCTCGGGGAATGGAGCAAATAGTTGTCTACCCCTCTCTTATTCTAGCAATTCCGCAAAATAAAATAAAACCTTGTGTTCCCAACCCCAACGTGTGGTTGTCAAGCACAATGTTTCGTGCAAGTAAAATATTAAATAAAGTAGTAAATGAAGTAAAGTAAATTAAACAACTAAAATAAACTAAATAAAAGCGATAAAGGTTTGTTTGTTTTGGGGTATTGAGCGCAAATAAGAAATAAAATTATGTTTGTATTTTCGGATTAAAATAGTGATGCAAATAAAAATTAAGATAAAAGTGATGGAAAGGTGTTTCTTATGATTAAAACTAGACCGGGGTTCATGGGTTCACTTGACTATTCTCTCTTTTAAGTCGTAGTGGACAATAAGAATTCATCAATGAGATATGAAGAAAATAATTTTAACATGTATAAGATAAGCATTCATATGGGCATCACGTCCTAACATAGAGATGATGCAACACATCTCTCTTACACTTCACAAGATAGGAATAACTTCAATCAATCTTGTATTAATAATTAAAAGAGTATTGCCATAAGTACTTTGACATGATGTTTAAATATCAAATATGCTACCTTGATCAAACAAGATCATCACTTTTGTCACGTGACGAACATAGAACATGCATTCACTTTATCCCTAGTGAGATAGCAAAACAAAATGCAAAGTCATAATAGATCATGAATTTGTTGTCACTATTCAATCACTAAAACCATGCTATTACATCTAACACACGCATCACCCCACACATGTTATTGCATACAAGTTGGATCAGAATAAATACTTAAGAACGGGGTACATAATATGCATCTATCAATACATCTTACACAAAGTATAGCAAAATTTCATAGTATCATATCATAGAATAAAGATCCACCACATAGGTATTATAAATATGACCATAATAATGTTGGGAAGCTCATATGGTACTAATAACTATAAAGCACATGGGAGAAATATATCAAACTACTGCCACAAACCCGTAGTCCAGAGGTGGACTTCCGCCCCTTGTTGATCCTGGTGATGATGATGAAGACATTGGAGAAGGTGCATGGAGATCCATCCGGCGGTGGCTCCGACGTTTTTGTGTTTCTATCTTTCTGCGGCGCCCTCCTCTAGAGAACCCTTGGATGCCATATATATAGTGGTTTTTAGGTTAAAATACGTCAAGCGATTTGGACGATCGACGGCCAAAAGAGAGGGGGTGGCGCGTCCTACATATCTAGGCGCGCCACCTGTGCTCTTTTGGGCCTCGGGCCTCTCCAGGTGTGCTTCCAGGGCCCAGGTTGCTTCTCCCAATGAAAAACCCTCCAGAAATCCTATCTCAATTTGACTCCGTATAGGTCTCTAAAAGTGAAAAATAAACAAAACAGGGAATTCCTGTTACGAAGAGTTATGAACAAAATAAAGGGGGTCATTGGTAAATCCCCATAAATCAACGTAAAACATGTTATTATCATCATAAATGTGTTGCAAATATGTGGATATTCATTCTAATAAAGGACAAAGTTCATGTATGCAACATCCCCAAACTTAACTTATGCTCGTCCTGAGCATAAAGATGATAAAACTAACATGAACTTTGAAATTTAATATGTTGCTTCTACGTAATCATGCAAAGTCTTACAAGTTCCAGTCAATAAAAAATGACAATAAGTAACATGAACTCATAAAGTGAGAGCTCTTGCATTCTACAAAGCATGTATAATAGGAAATAGCATCGTAGGCAAGTTAATGATAAGTATTATGAATCATAAAGCATGTTTAGGAAAATCCTATAGAGATTGTTTGGAAGACTCTTTGTCCTCTCTTTTGTTTCATTTCTATACTCTTGACGTTTGACCATAAGAAAGTAAGTAGGGAATATATGTGCTAGACCTCCAACAAAATAAAAAAGGTAAAGATAGCAATAAACAAGTTTTTAAGATATGCAATTCATTTCAACTATACTCATAAGGATGGGGTACCATGTATCTCTTTGTTTACCTAAGATTCATGTGTTTGACCTCTTATAAGTAAGTATCGCCTCATGCCCTAACACTTAGAAAACCGCACCTCGTATTACTTAGCTTTAGATTATCACAGACCTTTTAGATATTTTTTTAACCAAGAATAACACAAAGGGGTACCTCCATGTAGCCTGTACAAAGGAAAAAATGAACTAGAAAAGTATGATTTTAAGTTATCCAAACCGGGAAAAAAGGAAAACTATCTTGTGAGCATCCTCTCTAACCTTTTTTTCCATGCATATATATTTCCTTTTCTGACTTTTTTCAAATGTAAAATATTCTTTCTCTTTTTAAACTCCCTATTTTGAGGATGCTCGTGCTGAAAATTTGACCATGTAAGCATGGCTTCTAGTTAGTACCCCAATGCACTTATCTAACACATATGCATACATTAGTCCTTATATGATAATACACATTCATTTCATCTGTGATGGCCGCTAGTAAATAAGTACATGATGATCAAATTTAATGTAAGTGCAATACTGAAAAGTATTTCCCAGGCCAGCACGGTTCCAACCTAGCTCATTACTCTCAGTCAAACCCATGATATGCACAGTGGTGTTTTTCCTTCCACACCTTATTTTCCTAGCTATGATCTATAAATTACACAAAAAGGAATATTTTGAAATGGTCGGAGGCATAACAAACATACTATACTTGGAATAGCAAGTGATTTATAGATAGATATGATAGACTTTTGGGTTTGATTGGAATTGGAAACAAGTCTATGCTTGTGTGAGAATTCATTTATTTTGGCTAGCAAGATATCTAAAAGTATGTAATAGTATGCATAGAGCTACTCATTCATCATTAAACAATGATACTTAAAATTAAACATATATGTATACTAATGAGAAGTAGCACTGAATAAGTGATGGCACTTGACGGGACTTGATGGAGTGTCTTGGTTACTCCCCCGAAACGGCGCCATAAAATATCTTGATGATGTTGGGACTCCAAGTGCAGAGTGTTGTGTCAGGAGAGTATTTTCCTAACAAGGATGACTTGAGGGTTTATATCGAACTCTGGGAACTGAGCAAAGCATATTCTCTTCTCTCTTTTTCTAGCATCGCGTACTCCTGTCCCGATGGCTCTCCGCCCAATGGCCCCCTCTTCTTCCCTTCCGTGAGGATCCCTCCTCCGGAGTATTGTCGAATATAGGCAACAACAGTCAGATTTCGTGTTAGCATGCAAAAAACTGAAATCAGTGTGCATTGCCACGAATTCGTGTAATATCGGTACGTAGATTTTTGCAATTTTTATAAAAAGCGGTGGTTTTTTGACCGCTGTTATGTGTTGTTTTTTGAAATTTACTCAGAGTTTCGCACCCACGATTACTCTTCCCAACCCCAACCACACATTACATTGGAGTATTTGCACATTTAGACGCTAAGCAAATGATAGAGGTGTGAGTTTTTTTTTCAAAGCTTAAAATAGTGCGCTATGCTTTTTAGCGGCAATAATTTCTAGGCGCTAAGGAAGCTATAGCGAAGCTAAGTCATTTATTATTTTTCTACGAAATAGGAAAACTCATAGAAAATTAGGCATCAAACATTGATATCATCTATAAATATGACATAAATTTTAATAATACAAACTTGCTGTACTAAAAAATCATGATGATTATAGTAACAAAAGTAGTGCATAAATGCATATTACATAAATATGTCTAACTTTTAAATACAAATTTCTAAATATTTGGGCTTAGCAGATAAATAGAGGTATTTTGGTTATCTTTAGCAAGAGTGTTGTTAACTATAGTATAGATAGCCGAAAAACCGAATCTGAACTGGGGTGTAGATGCTCCTGGTTTAATAAAAAAATCAAAACAAATAGTAAAATAATTTTAAAAAATCTAATATTTTTGGACAATGAACATGAACAAGTGTTCTAACTGCACACCAAAAATTTCCGAGAAAAGACATCTATAGTGGTTTGTGCAAAAAAGCTAAAATACGGTGCTGTTTAGAACGTCTAGATTTGTTTCTTACATCACTTCAATTTGTCTTTTTTGCACAGATCACTACGTAAGTCTTTTTCTGGAGATTTTTGGTGTAAAGTTAGAACAAGTGTTCATGTTCATTTTCCAAAAAATTCAGATTTTTTAAATTTTTTTTGCTATTTGTTTCGAATTTTTTATTAAATCAAGAGCATCTACACCTGGGTTCAGTTTAAAACTTTATTTTTTAAAGGCAAAAGCTGCCCGGCGCCGAGTTGGGCAGGGAGTCATCCTTGCGTTGGTCTTCAGAAGATGCTTAAAAGCGACGAGAATAGACAATACTCCAAAGATGTAGTATGATAATATCGAATTACAGTCCTACCTCATATGTAAATCTTGACGTGGTCTACATGTCATCGCGAGCAACGGTTTAGTTCACCTAGGATCCTTCCGACATCTCACATGCCCTATAAGATATTGATTCCCCATAGAGCGACAGCTTAATTTATGGATCATTAAGGGGTACAAAGGTGCTACTGCAACTATCTCACGTATAAGTACGAGGTGCTCCGCGCCTGTAACTTTAGTGTTAGCATTCGATCATCCGTCTTCGATAGCTATCTCAAAGATGGCGAACAAGGTAGCCATCCTCCTGCTCGGCATGAGTATGCTCACATACCTCGCGACATCATACCATGTGCCTTCCGCGGATGGTGCCTCCCTTTCTCCACCGAAGCTGACTGATGTTTCTGCACTCGCACCCGGAAAAACACACATCAAGACATTTGCGATCAGTAAGTAAAAGTGCTATCTTGATCGCTCAGTACCCCACTAATTTCTCAGAACTCGGTTGCTTATAAAGTTTTTCTTTTTTACTTCGTCAGGACGGACTGGTGCACTGCCGAATCCCGAGGAGAACAAGGCTATTCTTGGCTGGCCGAGCAATTTTCTCCCTCCGAAGCAACTTCCACCATGCATGTCAAGAGCCTGTTGATTCATAATTACATGCTAGAACCTCAAAATATTTGCTTACGATACTACATCATCGTCCCCTCTGAAGTATGTGGTAAAAAGCTTGGTTGATAACCTGATAACCTGTATACAAGCTTCTATATTTGAAATAAGTCATTCATTGTTGGTTCATCAACTTCATAATGAACACAGTTATGACTTATGAGACTCCCATTTCTTAGTCACACTATGTTTCCTAAACCAACTTCTCCAAAAAACACTCCAGCTTTAATTTTTCTAATGAACAACAATCCTGACAGTCCTAACTTCGCTGACAAATTTTAATTTACAATGCAGACAAATAACGCGTCATTTATAGCCACAACCGAATAAACAAATAATTATCGCATAAACCTTTGGAAGAGAAAAGGATAAAAAAATAGCTATAGGCATAATCCCTGTGTTCCTGCAGCTAAATAATCTCCATATACCAATATTTGCAGCATAGTCACATCTTTGAAGGCAGTGCACCAAACAACTATTTTGGTGGGTGTACATATGCCAGGACAGTAAACCAGGTCTGAACAATGGTGCACAAAAGCACAATGGCTGCAGCTACTACAGCTAATGCTAACCATGGATTACTGAAGTGAGTCTGCCATAGCCACGCTATCCATCTGTTAAGTCGATTCTGGTAGTGGTTTTCTAGTGTCCGAAACAAATTTGACATGTAATTGTCTCGAGTGATATCCAAGGTAACATCTTTGGTTAGCCTGACAAACAGAGCCGACACCTCTTCATCACTATGCAACATATGAACAATAATACCTCGCTTAGCCAATAGTGTTGCATCATCAGGTGTCATTACAAGATGGGACATAAAAGAAATAAATGTACTGACATCGTTGCCAAATTGAGAGTCCGTTTGCTCAAGTGCAATTAGATTCCTAAATAAGGATTCAGTGTTTTCATCTATAGCAAAACAAGGAATTTCAACAACACCGTTACTGAATCTTATATCCAGGAGAGAATGATTATTGTAGTTACTATACTCCCTTTTATTCAGTTGAATTCCTGCTTCATGGTACTGTATTGCTTGGCGCCACCGAGGATAAGGCCCATCTTGCAAGCAATTATCTTGTTGAACTGGATTTAGGCGTTGTACTAACTGGACAAGATGGTGAAAAAATCGGTCATTTGGCTGATTTTCATGGATTTCCACCAACTTCTGGGTAGGTCTGAAGAATATGTGACACAAATGGAGCAGATGATGAATTTTTCTGGGTCGATTACATTCTTTGATTCCACTCGGAAATTGACGCAAAATGTTTTCTACACAGTCAACAATGGTGTCTGCTAGCAACGGCATTGTCAAGCCATTGGTAGCAACTAACTTGTAGACTGCCTCGATGACGAAAAATGGTATTTGGTTCTCCAGTAAAAACAGGTCATGCCAAGCAGCACTAGCATACCAATCTCCAGAGACAACATTACCATCTGATTTTTGGCCATTGTAATGTAAGGCTAACTTATTATCTTCAGCATTCACTTCATTATCGCGTACAATGGTTAGTTCAATTTCTGGAACACTGTCAGCTGCATATACATGATTGGCTTTATGGCTCTTAACAGACTGGTTGGAAGTGGACGGCATGACAATGTCCTCTGCATTTCCATCAACTATTTTCTGCGCTGTACCCGATGTTGATTTATCCTCTGCCCGTCTTACTGCCAAAACAGTTCCATCAACTTTCACTAAGATAAAACATGCATCAAGCAAAAGCATCTGCAGGAAATTCTTTTTGTCCACAGGTATTTCCCCGGAGTAACAGTCTCTTGCCTGTTTCTCTAACTTAGACATTGCTCTGATGTAATCCTGCAAAGTCACTTTACAATTTAGTTTCAGAATATAGTCTAGGCTTTTCCATTTCTCCTTTTCCATTAATATCAAGCTCTGAGATCCATGGCTATACGGGCCAATTGATAGAACTATGGGTTCATAGCAGTTTTTGTCAACCTCGCGGATATGTTGAGGAACCTTGTGGAGTTGGAATTGTATATGACCCTTAGAAGATTCATAGGCAGACCAAAAAGAATTTATTTCCTTGGTAATTGAGGTGACCATCTTATCCATGTCAACAAAATCAGTTTGACTGCTTGCGCCAATTTTCATCATCTGCCCTGCCCAGGAATATGTACAGTCCAAGCACAGCTCACTGAAACATTAAAACACAACCAGCAATATCCGGGCACCTAAAGTAGAAAAATCAAAGACCGGCATTACTCGCATAAAAATGGGCGGATGCATGTTAACTGGATTCAGTTTGTAAAATGCAACGAATTGGACAGTGATCGCTATATGCCTCCAGTTCAAACAAAGATAAATTGCTCCCAGAAGAAGATTCTAGGGTCACAGAATCAGATTGATACTCATCTTATGAGGTCATGACTTATTGTAGGCTAAATCATAAAATATTCCGTTGATGGAAACTCGATTAGGGCAATGTGCAATACTGATGTAGAGCAAGAGAGGATCATCTTACTCGGATTTGTGCAGCTCCTTCTTTCGCCCCAAATCCAACGGATTGATGCACCTAAATTTCGTAAATGGAGTAGATCGGGAGGGGGAATCGCTGCGGCGTTAACGAGAGTCTGACTGTTTCCACCCTGAGGTTGCGGGCCCCACTCCACACACCCCGCGCGGCAATAGAACCCCTTCCGGTTCCCCTCCCCAATCCGATCCCCATCGCGGAAACCCTAGCGCCGCCCCACATTAAATCACCCTACAATTACAAAGTAAGCAAAAGACTCGCATTGCCCTGGCCTCTGCTGCTTTCGGCATGTTCGCCTGTTCCGGCAGGTGGAAACAGGTAGAAGCGTGGGAAAGGCGTGGCCCGCCGCGTGCGGCGGTGCCCAACTGTGCTACGCTTACTGGTTACTAAGGGCATCTCCCAGCGGCAAATCTTCCGAATAGATCGGGTCGACATGTTGATGAGTCGCTGTTTATTTAGGTTATCCGCTGCGCCCAGCGATTCGAGTATGTTAACCTCCTCCTTGCTGGCTTCCCGCACATCTGGTTGCGCGTCTAGATGGGTCACTGGGATGAAAACACGGCCTATTCCATAAACGGATGGCCGCAGCGTTCGGGACAAACTAAATCCGATCCAAATCTCGATCAGGTTTGCGTGGCCGTGTATACCGGGCGCTGGCCGCTCACGTCCGCCCTATCCTCTCCTAGCCCTGCGTGTTATAGAGAGGTAACTACATTTTTCATTAAAATCAGACATATTACATTTTTCTTAATACTACCTAGTACTAGCCTACCTACCCAGTTAAAAGGACGAGATGTCGCCTAGAGGAGGGTGAATAAGCGTTTTAAAAACTCTTACGAATTTGACTTGTAAGAATGCAGAATTAAACTAACGTTTATTTTACAAGCACAAACCATAAATATGCTAAGCTCAACTAAGTGCAACAACAACAACTAGAGCTAAGCAAAATAATCACAATATATATATGAACAACAAATGATGCAAAGCAAGAACACCAAAGTTGTTTAAATCTTTCACACACAAATCCCACCAAAGCAACAAATACTAGGATGAAATTAGAGAGGAAGAACAATGGAGGAAATCAACAAATGACTCCAAGATCTAAATCCAAAAGGTTCCCCTCACTTAGAGGAGAAATGGATTGGTGGGGATTGTGAAGGAGATATGCCCTAGAGGCAATAATAAAGTGGTTATTATTTATATCTTTATGTTTATGATAAATGTTTATATATCATGCTATAATTGTATTAACCGAAACATTAGTACATGTGTGATATGTAGACAAACAAGAAGTCCCTAGTATGCCTCTTAAACTAGCTTGTTGATTAATGGATGATTAGTTTCATAATCATGAACATTGGATGTTATTAATAACAAAGTTATATCATTATATGAATGATGTAATGGACACACCCAATTAAGCGTAGCATAAGATCTCGTCATTAAGTTATTTGCTATAAGCTTTCGATACATAGTTACCTAGTCCTTATGACCATGAGATCATATAAATCACTTATACCGGAAAGGTACTTTGATTACACCAAACACCACTGCGTAAATGGGTGGCTATAAAGGTGGGATTATCCGGAAAGTATGAGTTGAAGCATATGGATCAACAGTGGGATTTGTCCATCCCGATGACGGATAGATATACTCTGGGCCCTCTCGGTGGAATGTCGTCTAAATGTCTTGCAAGCATATGAATAAGTTCATAAGAGACCACATACCACGGTACGAGTAAAGAGTACTTGTCGGAGACGAGGTTGAACAAGGTATAAAGTGATACCGAAGATCAAACCTCGGACAAGTAAAATATCGCGTGACAAAGGGAATTGGTATTATGTGAATGGTTCATTCGATCACTAAAGTCATCGTTGAATATGTGGGAGCCATTATGGATCTCAGATCCCGCTGGTTATTGGTCGAGTGAGTACTCAACCATGTCCGCATAGTTCACGAACCGTAGGGTGACACACTTAAAGTTGGATGTTGAAATGGTAGAAATTGAATATGGAATGGAGTTCGAATATTTGTTCGGAGTCCCGGATGAGATCCCGGACATCACGAGGAGTTCCGGAATGGTCGGAGAATAAGATTCATATATAGGATGTCATTTTATGTGAATTAAAATGTCGCGGAAGGTTCTATGGAAGGTTCTAGAAGGTTCTAGAAAAGTCCGGAAGAAACCACCAAGGAAGGTGGAGTCCACATGGGACTCCACCTCCATGGCCGGCCAACCCTAGTGGGGGAGGAGTCCCAAGTGGACTCCCCCTTAGGGGGCCGGCCACCCCCCCATATGGGAGGTGGAAATCCCACCTTTGGTGGGAGTCCTAGCTTGGCTAGGTTTCCCCACCATATGGAAGGTTTTTGGTTCGGGTCTTATTCGAAGACTTGGAGACCAACTCTTGGGGATCCACCTATATAATGAGGGGCCAAGGGGAGGGGCCGGCCACCCTAAGACCACAAGCTGGCCGCCCCATTGAAGTGGCCGGCCACCTCCCAAACCCTAGCCGCCCCCTTCTCCTCCATATCTTCCGCGTAGCTTTAGCGAAGCTCCGCCGGATTTCTCCACCACCACCGACACCACGCCGTCGTGCTGTCGGATTCAAGAGGAGCTACTACTTCCGCTGCCCGCTGGAACGGGGAGGTGGACGTCTTCTTCATCAACAACGAACGTGTGACCGAGTACGGAGGTCTTGCCCGTTCGTGGCGCCGGATCCGATCGTGATCAAGATCTTCTACGCGCTTTTGCAAGCGGCAAGTGAACGTCTACCGCAGCAATAAGAGCCTCCTCTTGTAGGCTTTGGAATCTCTTCAAGGGTGAGACTCGATAATCCCCTCGTTGCTACCGTCTTCTAGATTGCATCTTGGCTTGGATTTCGTGTTCGCGGTAGGAAAATTTTTGTTTTCTATGCAACGTTATCCTACAGTGGTATCAGAGCCGTGTCTATGCATAGATGGTTGCACAAGTAGAACACAATGGTTTGTGGGCGTTGATGCTTTTGTTATCTTTAGTTGAGTACTTTGCATCTTTGTGGCATAGTGGGATGAAGCGGCTCGGGCTAACTTTACATGACCGCGTTCATGAGATTTGCTCCACGCTCGACATGCAACTTGTATTGCATAAGTGGCTTTGCGGGTGTCTGTCTCTCCTACTATAGTGAAGATTCAATTTATTCTTCTATTGACAACACTAGTATCACCGTTGTGGTTCATGTTCGTAGGTAGATTGGATCTTACTCGAAAACCCTAAACCACGTAAAATATGCAAACCAAATTAGAGAACGTCTAACTTGTTTTTGCAGGGTTTGGTGATGTGATATGGCCATAATGTGATGATGACTATGTATGAGATGATCATTATTGTATTGTGGCAACCGGCAGGAGCCTTATGGTTGTCTTTAAATTTCATGTTGAGTAGTATTTCAAAGTAGTTGTAATAGTTGCTACATGGAGGACAATCATGAAGACGGCGCCATTGACCTTGGTGCTTCGCCGACGATGATGGAGATCATGCCCGTTGATGATGGAGATCATGTCCGTGCTTTGGAGATGAAGATCAAAGGCGCAAAGACAAAAGGGCCATATCATATCACATATGAACTGCATGTGATGTTAATCCTTTTATGCATCTTATTTTGCTTAGATCGCGACGGTAGCATTATAAGATGATCTCTCTCACTAAAATCTCAAGATAATAAAGTGTTCATCCTTAGTAGCACCGTTGCCAAGACTTGTCGTTTTGAAGCATCTCGTGATGATCGGGTGTGATAGAATCAACAAGTGCATACAACGGGTGCAAGCCAGTTTTGCACATGCGGATACTAAGGTGGCCTTGACGAGCCTAGCATGTACAGACATGGTCTCGGAACACGTGATACCGAAAGGTAGAGCATGAATCATATGATTGATATGATGAACACTTTGAATGTTCGCCATTGAAATCACACCTTGTCTCGTGATGATCGGACTTAGGTGCGGTGGATTTGGTTCGTGTGATCACTAAGACAATGCGAGGGATATTGTTTTGAGTGGGAGTTCACCTAGTTTTTTAATTAATTTGAATTAAAATTTGAACTCAATTTGTCATAAACTTAGTCTAAACTATTGCAAATATATGTTGTAGATATGGCGTCCTCAATCAATTTTAACCAGTTCCTAGAGAAAGAAAAGCTTAAGAGCAACGGTAGCAACTTCACCGACTGGTTCCGTCATGTGAGGATTTTCCTCAATGGCGGAAATCTGCAATATGTGCTTGATGCACCGCTAGGTGACCCTCCTGCAGAAACAAACCGATGAAGTAAAAGCTGTTTACGCAACTCGGAAAACTCGGTACTCTCAAGTTCAGTGTGCCATCTTATGCAGCCTGGAAGCCGATCTTCAAAAACGTTTTGAGCACCACGATCCACATGAGTTGATCAATGAGTTGAAGACTATATTTGAGACTCATGCGGCCGTGGAATGCTATGAAGCATCGAAACACTTCTTCAGCTGCATGATGGAAGAAGGCAGCTCCGTTAGTGAGCACATGCTCGCCATGACCGGGCATGCGAAGAAACTCATGACTTGGGAATAGTGATTCCTAATAGACTGGGATTAATCGTGTCCTTCAATCACTGCCACCTAGTTACAAGAACTTTGTGATGAACTACAATATGCAGAACATGAACAAAGAGTTACCTGAACTCTTCTCCATGCTAAAATCTGCTGAGATTGAGATCAAGAAAGAGCACCAAGTGTTGATGGTCAACAAGACCACCAGCTTCAAGAAACAGGGCAAGTCTAAAGGCAAGAACAGGAAGAGTGGCAAGAAAGCTGCCACGCCTCCTGTGAAACCTAAGGCTGGCCCTAAGCCTGATGTGAGTGCTATTACTGCAAGGAGAAGGGACACTGGAAGCGTAATTGCTCCAAGTATTTGGCGGATCTGAAGAGCGGCCTTGTCAAGAAGAAGAAAGAAGGTATATCTGATATACATGTTATAGATGTTTATCTCACTGGTTCTCGTACTAGTACCTGGGTATTTGATACTGGTTCGGTTGCTCATATTTGTAACTCGAAACAGGAACTAAAGAATAAACGAAGACTACTGAAAGATGAAGTGACGATGCGCGTTGGAAATGGATCCAAAGTCGATGTGATCGCTGTCGGCACACTTCCTCTACATCTACCTTCGGGATTAGTTTTAAGCCTAAATAATTGTTATTTTGTACCCGCGTTGAGCATGAACATTATATCTGGATCTTGTTTAATGCAAGACGGTTATTCATTCAAGTCTGAGAATAATGGTTGTTCTATTTTTATGAATAATATCTTTTATGGTCGAGCACCTGAAAAGAATGGCTTATTTCTATTAGATCTCGATAGTAGTGATACACATATACATAACATTGATGCTAAGCGAATTAAATTGAATGATAATTCTACTTATATGTGGCACTGTCGTCTTGGTCATATTGGAGTGAAACGCATGAAGAAACTCCATACTGATGGATTACTTGAATCACTTGACTTTGAGTCACTTGATAGATGCGAAGCATGTCTAATGGGAAAAATGACTAAGACTCCATTTTCTGGAATGATGGAGCGAGCTACTGACTTATTGGAAATCATACATACCGATGTGTGCGGACCAATGAGCGTAGCATCGCGCGGTGGTTATCGTTATGTTCTAACCTTCAGAGATGATCTGAGTAGATATGGGTATATCTATTTCATGAAACATAAATCCGAAACTTTCGAGAAGTTTAAGGAATTTCAAAGTGAAGTAGAAAATCAAAGTAACAAAAATATCAAATTTCTACGATCTGATCGCGGAGGTGAATATCTGAGTTATGAGTTTGGCGTGCATTTAAAGAAATGCGGAATACTTTCACAATTGACACCGCCGGGAACACCAACGTAACGGTGTGTCCGAACGTCGTAATCGAACTCTCTTAGATATGGTTCGTTCTATGATGTCTCTTACTGATTTGCCGTTATCATTTTGGAGTTATGCATTAGAGACAGGCATTCACTTTAAATAGAGCACCATCAAAATCCGTAGAAACGACACCGTATGAATTATGGTTTAATAAGAAACCTAAGCTTCGTTCCTGAAAGTTTGGGGTTGCGAAGCCTATGTAAAGAAGTTACAACCGGACAAGCTAGAACCCAAAGCGGAGAAATGCGTCTTCATAGGATACCCTAAGGAAACTATAGGGTACACTTTCTATCACAGATCCGAAGGCAAAATCTTTGTTGCTAAGAACGGAACCTTTCTTGAGAAAGAATTTCTCACTAAAGAAGTGATTGGAAGAAAAGTAGAACTCGATGAGATTGATGAATCTATACTCGTTGATCAGAGTAGCGCAGTACCGGAAGTTGTACCTGTACCGCCTACACCGGCAACAGAGGAAGCTAATGATAATGATCAGGAAACTTCGAACGAGGAAACTACTGAACCTCGCAGATCGACAAGGGAACGTGCCACTCCAGATTGGTATGATCCTTGTCTAAATGTCATGATTGTGGATAACAATGATGAAGACCCTGCGACGTATGAAGAAGCGATGATGAGCCCTGATTCCAACAAATGGCAAGAAGCCATGAAATCCGAAATGGGATCCATGTATGATAACAAAGTATGGACTTTGGTAGACTTACCTGATAGCCGAAAGGCTGTTGAGAATAAATGGATCTTCAAGAGAAAAACAGATGCTGATGGTAATATTACTGTCTATAAAGCTCGACTTGTCGCAAAGGGTTTCCGACAAATTCAAGGAGTTGACTATGATGAGACTTTCTCACCTGTAGCGAAGCTAAAATCTATGAGGATTTTGTTAGCAATAGCTGCATTTTTCGATTATGAGATTTGGCAGATGGATGTCAAAACGGCATTCCTTAATGGTGACATTGAGGAAGAGTTGTATATGGTACAACCCAAAGGTTTTGTCGATCCTAAAAATGCTGACAAAGTATGCAAACTTCAGCGTTCAATTTATGGACTGAAGCAAGCATCAAGAAGTTGGAACCGACGCTTTGATAAAGTGATCAAAGACTTCGGGTTTATACAGTGTCATGGAGAGGCCTGTATTTACAAGAAAGTGAGTGGGAGCTCTGTAGCATTCCTGATATTATATGTAGATGACATATTGTTAATTGGGAATGATATAGAACTATTAAGCAGTGTAAAGGGTTATTTGAATAATAGTTTTTCAATGAAAGACCTTGGTGAAGCATCATATATATTAGGCATCAAGATTTATAGAGATAGATCAAGACGTCTAATAGGGCTATCACAGAGTACATACCTGGACAAGATTCTAAAGAAGTTTAGAATGGACGAAAGTAAGAAAGGATTCTTACCTATGTTACCAGGCAAGGTCTTGAGTAAGACTCAAGGTCCGGCTACGGCAGAAGAAAGAGAAAGGATGAGTCAGATCCCCTATGCCTCGGCAGTAGGCTCTATCATGTATGCCATGCTATGTACAAGACCGGATATAGCACATGCTGTTAGTTTGACTAGCAGATATCAAAGTGATCCAGGAATGGAACACTGGACAGCGGTCAAGAATATCCTGAAGTACTTGAAAAGAACTAAGGATATGTTTCTTTGTTATGGAGGTGACCAAGAGCTCGTTGTAACAAGTTACACCGATGCAAGTTGGAACACTGATCCTGATGACTCTAAGTCACAATCTAGGTACGTGTTTATATTGAATGGTGCTGCAGTAAGCTGGGCAAGCTCGAAGCAGTGCACGGTGGCGAAATCCTCAACAGAATCGGAGTACATAGCGGCTTCAGAGGCTTCAGGAGCGGTATGGATGAAGAGGTTCATTATAGAGCTCGGTGTGGTTCCTAGTGCATTGGACCCACTAGTCATATATTGTGACAACATGGGTGCCATCGCCAATGCACAAGAACCAAGGTCACACAAGAGGCTGAAGCATATCAAGCTGCGTTACCACTCGATTCACGAGTACATCGAAGATGGAGAAGTAAAGATTTGCAAAGTACACACTAATCTGAATGTAGCAGATCCGTTGACTAAAGCTCTCCCTAGGGCAAAGCATGACCAACACCAGAATGCCATGGGTGTTAGGTACCTTACAATGTAATCTAGATTATTGACTCTAGTGCAAGTGGGAGACTGAAGGAGATATGCCCTAGAGGCAATAATAAAGTGGTTATTATTTATATCTTTATGTTTATGATAAATGTTTATATATCATGCTATAATTGTATTAACCGAAACATTAGTACATGTGTGATATGTAGACAAACAAGAAGTCCCTAGTATGCCTCTTAAACTAGCTTGTTGATTAATGGATGATTAGTTTCATAATCATGAACATTGGATGTTATTAATAACAAAGTTATATCATTATATGAATGATGTAATGGACACACCCAATTAAGCGTAGCATAAGATCTCGTCATTAAGTTATTTGCTATAAGCTTTCGATACATAGTTACCTAGTCCTTATGACCATGAGATCATATAAATCACTTATACCGGAAAGGTACTTTGATTACACCAAACACCACTGCGTAAATGGGTGGCTATAAAGGTGGGATTAAGTATCCGGAAAGTATGAGTTGAAGCATATGGATCAACGGTGGGATTTGTCCATCCCGATGACGGATAGATATACTCTGGGCCCTCTCGGTGGAATGTCGTCTAAATGTCTTGCAAGCATATGAATAAGTTCATAAGAGACCACATACCACGGTACGAGTAAAGAGTACTTGTCGGAGACGAGGTTGAACAAGGTATAAAGTGATACCGAAGATCAAACCTCGGACAAGTAAAATATCGCGTGACAAAGGGAATTGGTATTATATGTGAATGGTTCATTCGATCACTAAAGTCATCGTTGAATATGTGGGAGCCATTATGGATCTCCGGATCCCGCTATTGGTTATTGGTCGGAGTGAGTACTCAACCATGTCCGCATAGTTCACGAACCGTAGGGTGACACACTTAAAGTTGGATGTTGAAATGGTAGAAATTGAATATGGAATGGAGTTCGAATATTTGTTCGGAGTCCCGGATGAGATCCCGGACATCACGAGGAGTTCCGGAATGGTCCGTAGAATAAGATTCATATATAGGATGTCATTTTATGTGAATTAAAATGTCGCGGAAGGTTCTATGGAAGGTTCTAGAAGGTTCTAGAAAAATCCGGAAGAAACCACCAAGGAAGGTGGAGTCCACATGGGACTCCACCTCCATGGCCGGCCAACCTAGTGGGGGAGGAGTCCCAAGTGGACTCCCTAGGGGCCGGCCCCCCCATATGGGAGGTGGAAATCCCACCTTTGGTGGGAGTCCTAGCTTGGCTAGGTTTCCCCACCATATGGAAGGTTTTTGGTTCGGGTCTTATTCGAAGACTTGGAGACCAACTCTTGGGGATCCACCTATATAATGAGGGGCCAAGGGGGGGCCGGCCACCCTAAGACCACAAGCTGGCCGCCCCATTGAAGTGGCCGGCCACCCTCCCAAACCCTAGCCGCCCCTTCTCCTCCATATCTTCCGCGTAGCTTTAGCGAAGCTCCGCCGGATTTCTCCACCACCACCGACACCACGCCGTCGTGCTGTCGGATTCAAGAGGAGCTACTACTTCCGCTGCCCGCTGGAACGGGGAGGTGGACATCGTCTTCATCAACAACCGAACGTGTGACCGAGTACGGAGGTGCTGCCCGTTCGTGGCGCCGGAACCGATCGTGATCAAGATCTTCTACGCGCTTTTGCAAGCGGCAAGTGAACGTCTACCGCAGCAACAAGAGCCTCCTCTTGTAGGCTTTGGAATCTCTTCAAGGGTGAGACTCGATAATCCCCTCGTTGCTACCGTCTTCTAGATTGCATCTTGGCTTGGATTTCGTGTTCGCGGTAGGAAAATTTTTGTTTTCTATGCAACGTTATCCTACAGATTGTAGATCTAGATCTCCTCTCTTAGATCACTCAAGAATGAGCAAGAATCATGGGGGGAATCAAGAGACAGTGAAAGTTCTTCAAATGCAACAATGGATGAGAGAGAGTGAAAAAACTTACTCAGCCCAAGGTGGAAGAAGGCCTATTTATAGTCTAAAATAAAATAGAGCCGTTGGGGAGAAAATTGGGCAGAAAAACGACCGGCCGGCGGTCGGCGGTCAACCGCGGCCAGAAGGCGGCGCATAGGCCGGTAGCGCCGGTCAACAGGCCGGACAGGGTGCAGCAGGCCGACAGTGGCCAAAAGAGCCCAACCGGCGAGGGGGGTCGACCGGGCGTGGCACCGGATGAGCCGGTGCAGCGCCCGGTGCCATCGGGCCACAGACCGGGTCGTTCGGCACCCGCCGGGCCAGGAGCCGGACCGGCACCGGTGAGCATCCAAGTCCCCTGGATTGTGTCCGGGTGGGCGGCCGGTCACGCCGGGCGAGGCACCGGGCCAGCAGGAAAACATGTTTTTACAAAAAACGAGATTACTTTTGTGTCCGCACTCCGATTTACATGAAACCAATTTTGTTGGAAAGATAACGACATATAGAACCCCAACAAATATGACTAAGTGTGACAATATTTTTAGATGAATTTAGAAGAAGGGGCATGGCTCATCATAACGGTAAAGACGTCAAAACTCGAAAACGCAATAGAAGATGCATGCGGATTCTGTTTTGGATGAACTTGGGCTTGTTGTAAAGCTACCAACAATCTCAAGAACCTCACAGATATGTCTCAAACGTATCTATAATTTTTGATGCTTCATGCTTGTTTTACACTAATTCATATATGTTTTGCTTACGCTTCGTGCACTATTACATGATTTCCGGCACTAACCTATTAACAAGATGTCACAGTGTCGGTTCTGTTTCACTTTATTTTGTATTTCGAGAAAGTTGTACAGAAAATATTCTCGGAATTGTAAGAAACAAAAGCCAAAGTCAATATTTTACCGAAACGAAGACGAAGTCCAAAGGGGGGTCGAAGAGACGCAGCAGCTTGGCCAGACCTACCCTAGGCGCGACCTAGACCTGGCCCGCGTAGGGGTGGTCTGGGCCCACCAGGCGCCCCACCGACCTCAATCCTCCGCCTATTTATACATCTTCTCGGGAAAACCCTGGATACCTGAGCCTCCATCCATGAAAAGTTCCGTCGCGGACGTCATTGCCGAACCCATCTCGGGGGGGGGGGGGGGTCTAAATCTCTTTCCGGCACCCTACCGGAGGGGGAAATCATTGCCGGATGCATCTACATCGCCATGCCCGCCTCCGAAGTGATGCGTGAGTAGTTCATCCCTGGACTATGGGTCCATAGCAGTAGCTAGATGGTTGTCTTCTCTACCTTGTGCTTCATGTATCGATCTTGTGAGCTATCCTACATGATCAAGATCATCTTTATCTAATCCTATATGTTTGGTTTGCTGGGATCTGATGAATGTTGAATACTATGTTAAGATCGATTAGATATTCATGTCATATGTTATTTGTGATCTTGCGTGCTTGATACGTCTCAAACGTATCTATAATTTCTTATGTTACATGCTACTTTTATGACAATACTCACATGTTTTATATACACTTTACATCATTTATATGCATTTTCCGGCACTAACCTATTAACGAGATGCGGAAGAGCCAGTTGCTGTTTTCTGCTATTTTTGGTTTCAGAAATCCTACAAAGGAAATATTCTCGGAATTGGACGAAATCAACGCCCAGGGTCTTATTTTTCCATGGAGCTTCCAGAAGATCGAAGAGCATACGAGGTGGGGCGACGAGGCGCCCAAACCACAGGCCGCGCGGCCTGGGTGGGGCCCACGCCGCCCTATGGTGTGGGGCCCTCGTGCCTCCACCGCCCTTCCGCCTACTTAAACTCTCCGTCGCGAAAACCCTATTACCGAGAGCCACGATACGGAAATACTTCGACGCCGCCGCCGCCAATCCCATCTCGGGGGATTCGGGAGATCGCCTCGGCACCTGCTGAGAGGGGAATCATCACCGGAGGGCTCTACATCACCATGCCCGCCTCGGATTGATGTGTGAGTAGTTCATCCTTGGACTATGGGTCCATAGCAGTAGCTAGATGATTGTCTTCTCCTCTTGTGCTATCATGTTTAGATCTTGTGAGCTGCCTATCATGATCAAGATCATCTATTTGTAATGCTACATGTTGTGTTTGTTGGGATCCGATGAATATTGAATACTATGTCAAGTTGATTATCAATCTATCATACATATGTTGTTTATGTTCTTGCATGCTCTCCGTTGCTAGTAGAGGCTCTGGCCAAGTTGATACTTGTAACTCCAAGAGGGAGTATTTATGCTCGATAGTGGGTTCATGCCTCCATTGAATCTGGGACAGTGAGAGAAAGTTCTAAGGTTGTGGATGTGTTGTTGCCACTAGGGATAAAACATCAATGCTTTGTCTAAGGATATTTATGTTGATTACATTACGCACCATACTTAATGCAATTGTCTGTTGTTTGCAACTTAATACTGGAAGGGGTGCGGATGCTAACCCGAAGGTGGAATTTTTAGGCATAGATGCATGCTGGATAGCGGTCTATGTACTTTGTCGTAATGCCCTGATTAAATCTCATAGTAATCATCATGATATGTATGCATCTCTATTTGTCAATTGTCCAATTGTAATTTGTTCACCCAACATGCTATTTATCTTATGGGAGAGACACCACTAGTGACTGTGGACCCGGTCCATTCTTTTACATCTGAATACAATCTTGCAATCATTGTTCTCTGTTCTTTCCAAACAAACATCATCTTCCACACTATACATTTAATCCTTTGTTTACAGCAAGCCGGTGAGATTGACAACCTCACTGTTACGTTGGGGCAAAGTATTTTGATTGTGTTGTGCAGGTTCCACGTTGGCGCCGGAATCCCTGGTGTTGCGCCGCACTACACTCCGTCACCAACGACCTTCACGTGGCCCTTGACTCCTATTGGTTCGATAAACCTTGGTTTCTTACTGAGGGAAAACTTGCTGTTGTACGCATCACACCTTCCTCTTGGGGTTCCCAACGGACGTGTGCTTCACACGTTATCAGTGCTCTCTGTTGCTAGTAGAAACTCTGGTCAAGTGGATACTTGTGACTCCAAGAGGGGGTATTTATGCTCGATAGTAGGTTCATGCCTCTAGTTTCCTGGGAGAATGACTTTATAACTTCTAAGGTTGTGGATGTGTTGTTGCTACTAGGGAGAAAACAACAATATTTTATCCGAGGGTAATTCTATTGTTTACTTTACACACATTGCTTAATGTGATAGTCTGTCGCTTGCAACTTAATACTGAAAGGGGTTCGGACGATAACCTGAAGGTGGATTATTAGTCATGGACGCAGTTGGATTACGGTCTATGTATTATGTTGTAATGTCCAATACCAAATATCATAGTAATCATCTTGTCATGTATGGTCGATATTCTGTCAATTGCCTAGCTGTAATTTGTTCACCCAACATGCTATTTCTTTATGGAGAGACACCTCTAGTGAACTGTGGACCCCGGTCCTATTTCCTTTACTGATAAATTCAACTACAATCCAGTTATGATTATTTTCTGCAAACATCTCTTTTTATTCGATACGTCTAATCCTTTGTGTTCAGCAAACCGGTGAGATTGACAACCTCACTGTAAGTTGGGGCAAAGTACTTTGGTTGTGTTGTGTGCAGGTTCCACGTTATTCTTGACGCCCGAGTGTGCCCCACTAGTCGACCAACAACACCTTCGAAAGTCACTCCTTTCCATCTTGGTCAATTAAAGCTTGGTTTCTTACTGAGGGAAATCTTGCTGATGTGCTCATCACACCTTCCTCTTGGGGTTTCCCAACCGCTTTCACAACAACTGCCAACAAGATTGTCTGGCACCATCACTGGAGCACCATCAAAGAATTTCTGGTGCCATTGCCAGGGAGAAAGAGGATTTCTGCAAGGGGAGTGATGTCTACGGGTGCTTCTATTCTTGTAGACAGTGTTGGGCCTCCAAGAGCAGAGGTTTGCAAGTTTCCCTTAAGTGGATCACCCAAGGTTTATCGAACTCGGGGAGGAAGAGGTCAAAGATATCCCTCTCAAGCAACCCTGCAATCACAAAGCAAGAAGTCTCTTGTGTCCCCAACACACCAAATACACTTGTCAGATGTATAGGTGCACTAGTTCGGCAAAGAGATAGTGAAATACAAGTGGTATGAATGAATATGAGTGGTAATAGCAATCTGAATAAAATATGGCAGCGAGTAAACATGCAACAAAACAGTAAACAAACGGAGATTCGATGCTTGGAAGCAAGGCCTAGGGATCCTGCTTTCACTAGTGGACACTCTCAACAATGATCACATAATAGAACCACTCTACACCCTCTTGTTGGATGATGAACACCACTAACTGTGTAGGATTACACGAACCCTCAATGCCGGAGTTAACAAGCTCCACAATATTCGATATTCATGTTTAAATAACCTTAGAGTGCAAGATAGATCAACACAATTACACCGAGAACTAACATAGCATGCACACTGTCACCATCACACTATGAAGGAGGCATAGATCACATCAATACTATCATAGTAATAATTAACTCCATAACCTACAAGAGATTATGATCATAGACTACGCCAAGTACTACACGATGCACACACTGTCACCATTACACCGTGAAGGAGGAATAGAGTACTTTAATAACATCACTAGAGTAGCACATAGATGATATTCAACTAGATCACATAAAGAGAGATGAACCACATAGCTACGGCGGAGCCCTCGGCCCTCGATGGAGAACTACTCCCTCCTCATGGGAGACAGCAGCGTTGATGAAGATGGCGGTGGTGTTGATGGAGAAGCCTTCCGGGGCACTTCCCCCGTCCCCGGCGGCGTCGGAGACAGAGACTCTGTCCCCCGATCTTGGCTTCGCGATGGCAGCGGCTCTGGAAGGTTTTCTCTGGTTTCGTCGAACGTGATAGGGTTTCGCGACGGAGGCTTTAAGTAGGCGGAAGGGCAAGGTCGGTGGAGTCCTGGTGGGGCCACACACTAGGCCGGCGCGGCCAGGCTTGGGCCGCGCCGCCCTCTTGTGTCCCCACCTCGTGGCCCCACTTCGTTTCCCCTTCGGACTTCTGGAAGCTTCGTGGAAAAATAGGACCCTGGGCGTTGATTTCGTCCGATTCCGAGAATATTTCCTTACTAGGATTTCTGAAACCAAAAACAGCAGAAAACAGGGCACTTCAGCATCTCGTCAATAGGTTAGTTCGGAAAACGCATAATAATGACATAAAGTATGCATAAAACATGTAGATATCATCAATAATGTGGCATGGAACATAAGAAATTATCGATACGTCGGAGACGTATCAGCATCCCCAAGCTTAGTTCTGCTCGTCCCGAGCTGGTAAAACAAAGATAATTTCTAGAGTGACATGCCATCATAACCTTGATCATACTATTGTAAGGCATATGAGATGAATGCAGCGATTCGAAGCAATGATGAAGATAATGAGTAAACTAATGAATCATATAGCAAAGACTTTTCATGAATAATACTTTCAAGACAAGCATCAATAAGGCTTGCATAAGAGTTAACTCATAAGCAATAAATTCTTAGTAGAAGGCATTGAAGCAACACAAAGGATGATTAAGTTTCAGCAATTGCTTTCAACTTGTAACATGTATATCTCATGGATAGTTGTCAACATAAAGCAATATAACAAGTGCAATAGGTAAACATGTGAGAATCAATGCACACAATTTACACAAGCGTTTGCTTCTAAGATAGAAGGAATAGGTAAACTGACTCAACAATAAAGTAAAAGAATGGCTCTTTGCAGAGGGAAGCAGGGATTAAATCATGTGCTAGAGCTTTTCAAGTTTTGAAATCATATAGAGAGCATAAAAGTAAAGTTTTGAGAGGTGTTTGTTGTTGTCAACGAATGGTAGCGGGTACTCTAACTACCTCATCAACCAGAATTTCAAGAGCGGCTCCCATGAAGGACGTTATCTCTACCAGCAAGGTAGATCATCCCTCTTCTCTTTTGTTTACATGTACTTTAGTTTCATTTATTTTTTTTATTTTAGATGACACTCCTCCCAACCTTTGCTTTCTCAAGCCATGGCTAACCGAATCCTCGGGTGCCTTCCAACAATCACATACAATGAAGGAGTGTCTATTTGCAAAATTAAGTTGCTTACTGATGAATCAGAGCAAAACATGTGAAGAGAATTATTAATGCAAGTTAATTAATTGGGGCTGGGAACCCCATTGCCAGCTCTTTTGCAAAATTATTGGATAAGCGGATGAAGCCACTAGTCCATTGTGAAAGTCTGTCAAAAGTAAATGACAAGATTGAAAGATAAAACACCACATACTTCCTCATGAGCTATAAAACATTGACACAAATAAGAGATAATAGCTTTTGAATTGTTTAAAGGTAGCACATGAAGTATTTACTTGGAATGGCAAGAAATACCATGTAGTAGGTAGGTATGGTGGACACAAATGGCATAGTTTTTGGCTCAAGGATTTGGATGCACGAGAAGTAATCCCTCTCAATACAAGGCTAGGCTAGCAAGGTTGTTTGAAGCAAACTCAAGTATAAATGGTGCAGCAAGACTCACATATGAACATATTGTAAGCATTATAAGACTTTACATCGTCTCCCTTGTTGTTCAAACACCTCAACCAGAAAATATCTAAGAGAGAACAATCATGCAAACCAAATTTTACCAAGCTCTATGTAGTTCTTCATTAATAGGTGCAATGTACATGATGCAAGAGCTTAAACATGATCTATATGAGCACAACAATTTCCAAGTATCAAATTATTCAAGATATTATACCAATTACCACATGCAGCATTTTCTGTTTCCAACCATATAACAATTAACGAAGCAGTTTCAACCTTCGCCATGAACATTAAAAGCTAAGAACACATGTGTTCATATGAACCAGCGGAGCGTGTCTCTCTCACACAAGCATTTATTCAGAGAATGAAAATAACAAAACGAAAATAAAAGCACACAGACGCTCCAAGTAAAGTACATAAGATGTGACCGAATAAAAATATAGTTTCAAGAGAAGAAACCTGATAAGTTGTCGATGAAGAAGGGGATGCCTTGGGCATCCCCAAGCTTAGACGCTTGAGTCTTCTTGAAATATGCAGGGATGAACCACGGGGCATCCCCAAGCTTAGACTTTTCACTCTTCTTGATCATAGTATATCATCCTCCTCTCTTGACCCTTGAAAACTTCGTCCACACCAAACTTTAAGCAAACTCATTAGAGGGTTAGTGCACAATCAAAAATTCACATGTTCAGAGGTGACACAATCATTCTTAACACTTCTGGACATTGCACAAAACTTCTGAAAGTTAATGGAACAAAGAAACTCATTAAACTTAACAAAAGCGGCAATGCGAAATAAAAGGCAGAATCTGTCAAAAAACAGAAGAATCCGTAAAGACGAACCTGGAAGGGGCACTTAACTTGCTCAAACGGAAAAACTCAAAACTAATGAAAGTTGCGTACATATCGAGGATCACACACGTAAATTTGCAGATTTTTTTGATTTTTTTACAGAGACTTCTGCGCGAATTCGTGACAGACAGCAATGCTGTTTCTGCGCAGCAATCCAAATCTAGCATCAACTTTACCATAGAGACTTTACTTGGCAGAAAAACATGATAAGGAGAAGTTGCTACAGTAGTAAACAACTTCCAAGACACAAATATAAAACAAAAGTTGCTGTAGTAAAATGAACACATGGGTTATCTCCCAAGAAGTTCTTTCTTTATAGCCATTAAGATGGGCTCAACAATTTTAATGATGCTCGCGCAAGAAATAGTATTTGAAGCAAAAGAGAGCATCAAGAGGCAAATTCAAAACAAATTTAAGCCTAACATGCTTCCTATGAAAAGGAATCTTGTACACAAATGAATTCATGAAGAACAAAGTGACAAGCATAAGAGGATAAAACACGAGTAACTTCAAGATTCTCAACATAAAGAGGGGAAACTTAATATTATTAAGATGCATACAACCATGTTTCCCTCTCTCATAATAACTTTAAGTAGCAACATGAGCAAACTCAACAATATAACTATCACATAAAGCATTCTTATCATGAGTCTCATGCATAAAATTATTACTCTCCACATAGGCATAATCAATTTTATTAGTTGTAGTGGGAGCAAATTTAACAAAGTAGCTATCATTATTATTCTCATCATCAAATATAGGAGGCATATTGTAATCATAATTAAACTTATCCTCCATAGTAGGCAGCACCAAAAGACCAATATCATTATAATCATCATAAATAGGAGGCAAAGTATCGTAAATTTTTTCCTCAATGCTTGGGGGACTAAAAATATCATGCTCATCAAAGCCAGCTTCCCCAAGCTTAGAAATTTCCATATCATTAGCAACAATGGTTTTCAAAGCGTTCATACTAATATGTTCCATAGGTTTTTTAATTTTCGCATCAAACCATCCATGTCTTAAATCAGGAAATAGAATAAGAAGCTCATTGTTGTCCATTATGCCAAACTAGTGTAAACAAGAAACAAAAAGATGCAATTGCGGGATCTAAAGGAAATAGCTTGATCACACACACAACGGCGCAGAAAAGTACTTTACCTGGACCGGAGTATGAGTGCCTTTACCTTTCCTCCCCGACAACGTCAGAAAATAGCTTGATGTCTGATGTCTACGCCCCTCCTTTTCCTGTAGAGTGTTGGGCCTCCAAGAGCAGAGGTTTGTAGAACAGCAGCAAGTTTTCCCTTAAGTGGATCACCCAAGGTTTATCGAACTCAGGGAGGAAGAGGTCAAAGATATCCCTCTCATGCAACCCCGCAACCACAAAGCAAGAAGTCTCTTGTGTCCCCAACACACCTAATAGGTGCACTAGTTCGGCGAAGAGATAGTGAAATACAGGTGGTATGAATATAGTAGCAGTAGCAACGGCACCAGTGCTTTGCAGGGACAGTAAACAAGCGGTAGTAACGCAGCAATAGTAGCGCAGTAAAACAGTAAACAAGCAGCGATAGCGATATTTAGGAACAAGGCCTAGGGATCATACTTTCACTAGTGGACACTCTCAACATTGATCACATAACAGAATAGATAAATGCATACTCTACACTCTTGTTGGATGATGAACACCATTGCGTAGGATTACACGAACCCTCAATGCTGGAGTTAACAAGCTCCACAATTCAATGTTCATATTTAAATAACCTTAGAGTGCACGAAAGATCAACACGACTAAACCAAGTACTAACATAGCATGCACACTGTCACCTTCACACTATGTTGGAGGAATAGATCACATCAATACCATCATAGCAATAGTTAACTTCATAATCTACAAGACATCATAATCATAGCCTACGCCAAGTACTAACACAGATGCACACACTGTCACCATTACACCGTGCGGGAGGAATAAAACTACTTTAATAACATCACTAGAGTAGCACATAGATAAATTGTGATACAAAACACATTGCAATCATAAAGAGATATAAATAAGCACTTCACTATGCCATTCATAACCGTGAATAAGTATTCTGTGAAATATAGCCTAAGAGACCCACACGGTGCACACATTGTCACCTTTACACACGTGGGACAAGGAGTCTCCGGAGATCACATAAGTAAAACCCACTTGACTAGCATAATGACATCTAGATTACAAGCATCATCATATGAATCTCAATCATGTAAGGCAGCTCATGAGATTATTGTATTGAAGCACATAGGAGAGAGATGAACCACATAGCTACCGGTACAGCCCCGAGCCTCGATGGAGAACTACTCCCTCCTCATGGGAGACAGCAGCGTTGATGGAGATGGCGGTGGTGTCGATGGAGGAGCCTTCCGGGGGCACTTCCCCGTCCGGCGGCGTGCCGGAACAGAGACTCCTGTCCCCCAGATCTTGGCTTCACGATGGCGGCGGCTCTGGAAGGTTTCTCGTACCGTGGTTTTCCGTCTCGAGGTTTTAGGTTGAGGGGCTTTATATAGGCGAAGAGGCGTCAGCAGGTCAACGGGGCGACGACACTATAGGGGGCGCGGGCCCCCCCTAGGCCGCGCCGGCCTATGGTTTGGTGGGCCTGTGGCTCTGGCGGTTCTCGTGTGTTCTGGATGCTTCCGGGCAAAATAGGAACCTGGGCGTTGATTTCGTCCAATTCGAGAATATTTCTTTACTAGGATTTCTGAAACCAAAAACAGAGAAAACAGGAACTGGCACTTCGGCATCTTGTTAATAGGTTAGTTCCAGAAAACACATAAATATGACATATAATGTGCATAAAACATGTAGATATCATCAATAATGTGGCATGGAACATAAGAAATTATCGATACGTCGAGACGTATCAGCATCCCCAAGCTTAGTTCTGCTCGTCCCGAGCAGGTAAAACGATAACAAAGATAATTTCTGAAGTGACATGCCATCATAACCTTGATCATACTATTGTAAACACATGTAATTAATGCAGCGATCAAAACAATGGTAATGACATGAGTAAACAAATGAATCATATAGCAAAGACTTTTCATGAATAGCACTTCAAGACAAGCATCAATAAGTCTTGCATAAGAGTTAACTCACAAAGCAATAATTCAAAGTAAAGGTATTGAAGCAACACAATGGAAGATTAAGTTTCAGCGGTTGCTTTCAACTTGTAACATGTATATCTCATAGATAGTTGTCAATGCAAAGCAATATAACAAGTGCAATAAGCAAGTATGTAAGAATCAATGCACAACACAAATGTTTGCTTCTTGAGGTGGAGAGAATAGGTGAACTGACTCAACAATAAAAGTAAAAGAATGGTCCTTCAAAGAGGAAAGCATCGATTGCTATATTTGTGCTAGAGCTTTGGTTTTGAAAGCAAGAAACAATTTTGTCAACGGTAGTAATAAAGCATATGTATCATGTAAATTATATCTTACAAGTTGCAAGCCTCATGCATAGTATACTAATAGTGCCCGCACCTTGTCCTAATTAGCTTGGACTACCGGATCATCACAATACACATGTTTTAACCAAGTGTCACAATGGGGTACCTCCATGCCGCCTGTACAAAGGTCTAAGGAGAAAGCTCGCATTTTGGATTTCTCGCTTTGATTATTCTCAACTTAGACATCCATACCGGGACAACATGGACAACAGATAATGGACTCCTCTTTAATGCATAAGCATGTGGCAACAATTAGTGTTCTCATATGAGATTGAGGATATATGTCCAAAACCGAAACTTCCACCATGAATCATGGCTTTAGTTAGCGGCCCAATGTTCTTCTCTAACAATATGTATGCTCCAACCATTAAGGTGGTAGATCTCTCTTACTTCAGACAAGACGGACATGCATAGCAACTCACATGAAATTCAACAAAAGGTAGTTGATGGCGTCCCCAGGAACATGGTTATCGCACAACGAGCAACTTAATAAGAGATAAAGTGCATAAGTACATATTCAATACCACAATAGTTTTTAGGCTATTTATCCCATGAGCTATATATTGTAAAGGTGAAGAATGGAAATTTAAAGGTAGCCCTCAAGCAATTTACTTTGGAATGGCGGAGAAATACCATGTAGTAGGTAGGTATGGTGGACACAAATGGCATAGTGGTTGGCTCAAGTATTTGGATGCATGAGAAGTATTCCCTCTCGATACAAGGTTTAGGCTAGCAAGGCTATTTGAAACAAACACAAGGATGAAGCGGTGCAGCAAAACTCACATAAAAGACATATTGAAAACATTATAAGACTCTACACCGTCTTCCTTGTTGTTCAAAACTCAATACTAGATATTATCTAGACTTTAGAGAGACCAAATATGCAAACCAAATTAAGCAAGCTCTAGGTGTTTCTTCATTAATGGGTGCAAAGTATATGATGCAAGAGCTTAAACATGAGCACAACAATTGCCAAGTATCAAATTATTCAAGACATTTTAGAATTACTACATGTAGCATTTTCCAATTCCAACCATATAACAATTTAACGAAGAAGAAACTTCGCCATGAATACTATGAGTAAAGCCTAAGGACATATTTGTCCATATGCAACAGCGGAGCGTGTCTCTCTCCCATACAGTGAATGCTAGGATCCATTTATTCAAACAAAACAAAAACAAAAACAAACCGACGCTCCAAGCAAAGCACATAAGATGTGATGGAATAAAAATATAGTTTCAGGGGAGGAACCTGATAATGTTGTCGATGAAGAAGGGGATGCCCAGGCATCCCCAAGCTTAGACGCTTGAGTCTTCTTAGAATATGCAGGGGTGAACCACCGGGGCATCCCCAAGCTTAGAGCTTTCACTCTTCTTGATCACATTGTATCATCCTCCTCTCTTGATCCTTGAAAACTTCCTCCACACCAAACTCGAAACAAACTCATTAGAGGGTTAGTGCATAATTAAAAATTCACATGTTCAGAGGTGACACAATCATTCTTAACACTTCTGGACATTACCCAAAGCTACTGGAAGTTAATAGAACAAAGAAATCCATCCCACCTAGCAAAAGAGGCAATGCGAAATAAAAGGCAGAATCTGTCAAAACAGAACAGTCCGTAAAGACGAATTTTAAAATGGCACCAGACTTGCTCAGATGAAAATGCCCAAATTTAATGAAAGTTGCGTACATATCTGAGGATCACTCACGTAAATTGGCATAATTTTCTGAGTTACCTACAGAGAATTAGGCCCAGATTCGTGACAGCAAGAAATCTGTTTCTGCGCAGTAATCCAAATCTAGTATTGACTTTACTATCAAAGACTTTACTTGGCACAACAAATGCAATAAAATAAGATAAGGAGAGGTTTCTACAGTAGTAACAACTTCCAAGACTCAAATAAAAAATAAAATTACTGTAGCAAAATAAACACATGGGTTATCTCCCAAGAAGTTCTTTCTTTATAGCCATTAAGATGGGCTCAGCAGTTTTAATGATGCACTCGCAAGAAATAGTATTTGAAGCAAAAGAGAGCATCAAGAGGCAAATTCAAAACACATTTAAGCCTAACATGCTTCCTATGAAAAGGAATCTTGTAAATAAACAAGTTCATGAGGAGCAAAGTGACAAGCATAGGAAGATAGAACAAGTATAGCTTCAAAAATTTCAGCACATAGAGAGGTGTTTTAGTAACATGAAAATTTCCACAACCATATTTTCCTCTCTCATAATAACTTTTAGTAGTATCATGAGCAAACTCAACAATATAACTATCACATAAAGCATTCTTATCATGAGTCTCATGCATAAAATTAGTACTACTCCCAACATAAGCATAGTTATTCTTATTAATTGTAGTAGGAGCAAATTCAACAAAGTAGCTATCATTATTATTTTCATCATCAAATATAGGAGGCATATTGTAATCATAATCAAATTTATCCTCCATAACAGGTGGTACTAAAAGACTATTATCATTATAATCATCATAAATAGGAGGCAAAGTATCATCAAAGTAAATTTTCTCCTCAATGCTTGGGGGACTAAAAAGATCATGCTCATCAAAACCAGCTTCCCCAAGCTTAGAATTTTCCATATCATTAGCAATAATGGTATTCAAAGTGTTCATACTAATATGTTCCATGGGTTTTTTAATTTTCGCATCAAACCATCCATGTCTTAAATCAGGAAATAGAATAAGAAGCTCACTTTGTCCATTATGCCAAACTAGTGTAAACAAGAAACAAAAAGATGCAATTGCAGGATCTAAAGGAAATAGCGAGTACTTACAACGGCGAAAATGGCTTAGTAGCCGAGATCTGGAGTGTGAGTACCTTTTACCTTTCCTCCCGGCAACGGCGCCAAAAAATAGCTTGATGTCTACGCCCCCTCCTTTTCCTGTAGACAGTGTTGGGCCTCCAAGAGTAGAGGTTTGTAGAACAGCAGCAAGTTTTCCCTTAATTGGATCACCCAAGGTTTATCGAACTCAGGGAGGAAGAGGTCAAAGATATCCCTCTCATGCAACCCTGCAACCACAAAGCAAGAAGTCTCTTGTGTCCCCAACACACCTAATAGGTGCACTAGTTCGAAGAGATAGTGAAATACAGGTGGTATGAATATATAGTAAGTAGCAACGGCACGAGAAAAGTGCTTTGCCCAGGACGTAAACAAGCGTAGTAATGCAGCGGTAACGCAGTAAGAAACGTAAACAAGCAGCGATAGCGTATTTAGGAACAAGGCCTAGGGATCATACTTTCACTAGTGGACACTCTCAACATTGATCAGATAATAGAATAGATAAATGCATACTCTACACTCTTGTTGGATGATGAACACCATTGCGTAGGATTACACGAACCCTCAATGTCGGAGTTAACAAGCTCCACAATTCAATGTTCATATTTAAATAACCTTAGAGTGCATGAAAGATCAACACGACTAAACCAAGTACTAACATAGCATGCACACTGTCACCTTCACACTATGTAGGAGGAATAGATCACATCAATACCATCATAGCAATAGTTAACTTCATAATCTACAAGAGATCATAATCATAGCCTACGCCAAGTACTAACACGGATGCACACACTGTCACCATTACACCGTGCAGGGAATAAAACTACTTTAATAACATCACTAGAGTAGCACATAGATAAATTGTGATACAAAACACATTGCAATCATAAAGAGATATAAATAAGCACTTCACTATGCCATTCATAACAGTGAATAAGTATTCTGTGAAATATAGCCTAAGAGACCCACACGGTGCACACACTGTCACCTTTACACACGTGGGACAAGGAGTCTCCGGAGATCACATAAGTAAAACCCACTTGACTAGCATAATGACATCTAGATTACAAGCATCATCATATGAATCTCAATCATGTAAGGCAGCTCATGAGATTATTGTATTGAAGCACATAGGAGAGAGATGAACCACATAGCTACCGGTACAGCCCCGAGCCTCGATGGAGAACTACTCCCTCCTCATGGGAGATAGCAGCGTTGATGGAGATGGCGGTGGTGTCAATGGAGGAGCCTTCCGGGGGCACTTCCCCATCCCGGCGGCGTGCCGGAACAGACACTCCTGTCCCCAGATCTTGGCTTCGCGATGGCGGCGGCTCTGGAAGGTTTCTCGTACCGTGGTTTTTCCGTCTCGAGGTTTTAGGTCGAGGGGCTTTATATAGGCGAAGAGGCGGCGTCAGCAGGTCAACGGGGCGACGACACTATAGGGGGGCGCGGGCCCCCCTAGGCCGCGCCGGCCTATTGCTTGGTGGGCCTGTGGCCCCTCTCTGGCGGTTCTCGTGTGTTCTGGATGCTTCCGGGCAAAATAGGAACCTGGACGTTGATTTCGTTCCTCCGAGAATATTTCTTTACTAGGATTTCTGAAACCAAAAACAGCAGAAAACAGGAACTTCGGCATCTTGTTAATAGGTTAGTTCCAGAAAATGCACGAATATGACATAAAGTGTGCATAAAACATGTAGATATCATCAATAATGTAGCATGGAACATAAGAAATTATCGATACGTCGGAGACGTATCAGCATCCTGATGTCTACGAGTGCTTCTATTCTTGTAGACAGTGTTGGGCCTCCAAGAGCAGAGGTTTGTAGAACAGCAAGTTTCCCTTAAGTGGATCACCCAAGGTTTATCGAACTCGGGGAGGAAGAGGTCAAAGATATCCCTCTCAAGCAACCCTGCAATCACAAAGCAAGAAGTCTCTTGTGTCCCCAACACACCAAATACACTTGTCGGATGTATAGGTGCACTAGTTCGCGAAGAGATAGTGAAATACAAGTGGTATGAATGAATATGAGTGGTAATAGCAATCTGAATAAAATATGGCAGCAAGTAAACATGCAACAAAACAGTAAACAAATGGAGATTCGATGCTTGGAAGCAAGGCCCAGGGATCCTGCTTTCACTAGTGGACACTCTCAACAATGATCACATAATAGAACCACTCTACACCCTCTTGTTGGATGATGAACACCACTAACTGTGTAGGATTACACGAACCCTCAATGCCGGAGTTAACAAGCTCCACAATATTCGATATTCATGTTTAAATAACCTTAGAGTGCAAGATAGATCAACACAATTACACCGAGAACTAACATAGCATGCACACTGTCACCATCACACTATGAAGGAGGCATAGATCACATCAATACTATCATAGTAATAATTAACTCCATAACCTACAAGAGATTATGATCATAGACTACGCCAAGTACTACACGATGCACACACTGTCACCATTACACCGTGAAGGAGGAATAGAGTACTTTAATAACATCACTAGAGTAGCACATAGATGATATTCAACTAGATCACATAAAGAGAGAGATGAACCACATAGCTACAGCGGAGCCCTCAGCCTCGATGGAGAACTACTCCCTCCTCATGGGAGACAGCAGCGTTGATGAAGATGGCGGTGGTGTTGATGGAGAAGCCTTCCGGGGGCACTTCCCCGTCCCGGCGGCGTGCCGGAATAGAGACTCCTGTCCCCCAGATCTTGGCTTCGCGATGGCGGCGGCTGGAAGGTTTTCTCTGGTTTCGTCGAACGTGATATGGTTTTCGCGACGGAGGCTTTAAGTAGGCGGAAGGGCAAGGTCGGTGGAGTCCTGGTGGGGCCACACACTAGGCCGGCGCGCCAGGGCTTGGGCCGCGCCGCCCCTGTGTCCCCACCTCGTGGCCCCACTTCGTTTCCCTTCGGACTTCGGAAGCTTCGTGGAAAAATAGGACCCTGGGCGTTGATTTCGTCCGATTCCGAGAATATTTCCTTACTAGGATTTCTGAAACCAAAAACAGCAGAAAACAAACTGGCACTTCGGCATCTCGTCAATAGTTCCGGAAAACGCATAATAATGACATAAAGTATGCATAAAACATGTAGATATCATCAATAATGTGGCATGGAACATAAGAAATTATCGATACGTCGGAGACGTATCAGGGAGTCTCTCATCTCCAATCTTTTTAATTTGTTATAGTTTGCTTAATTTACTTTACTTTATTTTGTTTTATTTGCTTTATTTATCAAAAACTCAAAAAAATAGTTTACTTTTATAGTTGTCTTTATATCAAAAACACAAAAAAAATTAGTTACTATTATAGTTGTTATTTATGTTGCTTAGTTTTAATTTTGCTAAAATGGGATCCACTGAAAATACTAAGTTGTGTGACTTTACTAGCACCAACAACAATGATTTTATTTGTACACCTATTGCTCCACCTGCTCCTAAAACAGCTTTCTATGAAATTAATCCTGCTTTATTAAATTTTGTCATGAAAGAGCAATTTTATGGTATTAGTACTGAGGATGCCACCTCTCACCTTAATAATTTTGTTGAACTTTGTGAGATGCAAAAATATAAGGATATAGATGGTGACATTATAAAACTGAAATTGTTTCCTTTCTCTTTGAGAGGTAGAGCTAAATATTGGTTGCTATCTTTGCCTAGAAATAGTATTGATTCTTGGGTTAAATGCAAAGATGCTTTTATTGGAAAATAGTATCCTCCTGCTAAGATTATATCTTTGATAAGGGACATAATGAAATTTAGACAATTTGATAATGAACATGTTTCTCAAGCTTGGGAGAGAACGAAATCTTTGGTAAAGAATTGTCCCACTCATGGACTGACTACTTGGATGATCATCCAAACTTTTTATGCAGGATTAAATTTTTCTTCAAAAAATCTACTGGATTCAGCTGTTGGAGGTACCTTTATGTCCATTACCTTGGAGTCTGCAACAAAACTACTTGATAATATGATGATAAATTATTCTGAATGGCACACCGAGAGAGCTCCACAAGGTAAGAAGATAAATTCTATCGAAGAATCCTCCTCCTTGAGTGATAAAATTGATAATATTATGTCTATGCTTGTTAATGGTAAAGCTCATGTTGATACAAATAATATTCCGTTAGCTTCTTTGGTTGCTCAAGAAGAGCATGTTGATGTGAACTTCATTAAAAACAATAATTTCAACAACAATGCATATATGAATAATTCTGGTAGCAACAATTATAGCCATATCCTTCTAATAATGGTAATGCTTATGGCAATTCTTATGGTAATCTATTATATACTAAAAGCAAAATAAAGATGTTAAATGGAGCCACCATGTTAAGCCACATAGTCTAAATTATTTTAAGAGTTAGATTTAAAATGAGTGGCTATGATTTAATGCAAAATTACTAATTATGTAACATTGTAGGTCCAGTTGACACGTTTAATATAGAGAAGACGCGTCTATATTTATCCTTTCAAACTACAACGATCCTAATTGATTAGACATGCTATTTTTTTTACCATATACGTAACAATTAGAGGTTAGTAGTGTCCGTGAGAAGAGTCCACCTTAAGTAAGTCAAGTTGAATAAGAAAGGGCCCACAATAAGTCACGTTGAATATAAGAAAGAAAATAGAAAGAGTCCATGTTAAATGAAATGACGTGTTTTCAAGCCCCACTACTTCACATTGAGTCTCACGTATGGCTGTTTTTTTTTTTTTTGCTATTTAAGTCACGTTGAATAAGAAACCAGATATAGTAGCTGAAAGTCACTTTTGATCAAGGATGCATATGATCCCGGTACCAAATAAAACATTTTTAAATATAAAAAATGCGAACAAAAATTTCGCATGTACAACTCAATAATCTATATTCGCACATCAAGTTTGGTGAAATAATGTCATTTTTTGTGTCCTAGGTATAAATAAATGATAAGGAAATGTCTCTTGAAGAGCTTTTGTTATCACCAAATTTTGTTTCTTAAGAAGGACACAAAAACATTGATTTTTCATGAAACGATTTGTGAGCACATAGAACATCAAGTTGTATGCGCGGTATTTTTTATCTGAATTTTTTAATATTCCAAAATGTGTGCGCACATGAAAGAATAACATTTTATGTGTCTTGTGTAAAAATAATAATGAAATGTCTCTTTAAGAGATTTTTTTAGCACCTAATTTTCTCTTCTTACAAAGGACACAAAAATGTCAGTTTTCTGTGAAATGACTTTGCGAGCACATAGAACATCAAGTTGTATGCTTGGCATTTTTTCGGAATTTTTTCATACTTTAAAATGTGTATAAAACTCATTAAAAATTAGGAGCATATGTTTTTAGGAGCCATAGAAAGAGTCCACATTAAATAAGAAAGAGTTAATTCTTGGTAATTTAATCACTATTAATTAGAGGATTAGCCATGCCTGAGATTGATTTTTGGCCACTAACCATTCACAATATCACGTATCGACTGGTAGAGGTTTGTTCAAAAAGGAAGGTATGCACCAGATTTAATAGTGTTAATGAAGTGGACCTAGGATTTTCAAAAGATTTCAAAATATCTGGAAAAAGAGATGGGCTATACCCGAATGAATGGAGTATGGTGGAGGCACTCCCGTGCAGTTATTGTTTGAGAAAAGGAGGCTTGCGCCATATTTTAAGGTCGTATAAAGAATTGAGCCTAGAATTTTCAAATATCTGAAAAAGGAGAAGGAACTTATACCCAAAGAATGGAGTGGAAAATTATGCCAAGTAGCAAATACAGGAAAAAACCTTATACCCAAACGGAGGAAGTAGCACTTTATGGCACATAGCACATAAAAAGGAACTCTTAATATTTCGCGGGAAGTGCAATAATATGCTGCTTCTGGTACGTAATTTTTGGAAGCCCGGAAGCAAGCAACACGAAAAGTGATTCAACGGGCATCGCAAAGGAATCTATCTTCCAATTTCTCCAAATAAAAGTATCAGTCTAATCGTCTTCTAATCAAATCATGAGCCGAAGCATTCAGATTTTTTACCATTCGTTTGTTTTTACAAAATATCAGATGGAAAAATACCTACTCTACGTCTTTTTATATTTTTTTAATAGGAGAGGAGATATTTGAATTCTTCGATCAAGGGATATATTCTGATTGATCTAAAGAACAATGCAAATTTGATTGCACTTTGTTTGAACTTGGCATTTTTAAATTTATATGTATAAAATATTTATTTACGATGGAGATAATAGGGGAAGGGTGTTTCTGCACCCGAGTGCATATGCACCCTTTATTTGAAATGCATTTTTAACATATTTAAAAGTGTCAAAAAAATAAAAATTGTCTCATGTATCTCTTCACATGCTACATGCTCACAAAGTTGTTTCAGCAAAAACCAACATGTTTTGTGTCCTGTGTGAAAAAGATAAATTTTGGTGCTAAAATAATCTATTTCTCTTAATTTTTTGTCTTTTCTTGCACATGGCACAAAGAATTTTTTTCCTAAATTTTTTAACTTTTAAAAATATGTTTTGTACATACCGGGTGCATATGCACCTGGGTTTAGTTTTGGATTTCTGCAAAAATAACCACAACTATAACAAAAACAATAAGTATAAAACTATCATTTAGGCTGATACAACAATTTGATTGCAAGTAGTATATCTCGATGAACTAATGTGCTTATAGCAAGTCGCTTGGTTATTTTTAAATTATGTTATTCTACAACGAGTATAATTTCAGAATGCATAATTTCACTTATGTTATATGTAAGAAAATCTACGTATAAGGTGAAATGATACCATACCATATACCTCTTAAATATGTAACTTAAAATAAGGTTAGTCATGGAACGAGTTGTTCCCTCCATTTTATTATTAGCGTCTCAAGCTGTGACATATAACTTAATCTACCCACGGTTGAATTTTAATTAGCAAGGAATTTTGATAGAGATTTGCAATTTAAAATATTTTAAACATTAAAAAATCTATGCGAGTTATCATTGTCATAACACAATAAATTTACTAATTTTAACATTAGGAAACTACGTTACCTGACATGAAAAATACATGTGAACCAAGCCTATAACAAGTGGAGAGCGAAAGACACACAAAGAGCTCTATTTCGGAATGATTGACATTTTACAAATTTTATTTTAAATTTCCCTAATTTCTTATAATGGCACATTTATTTTTTGTTGGAAAAATACATTTATTTATATTTGTCACATGTGTGATATATTTTTCGTGACCACATACCCACATTATTTCCTGCCACAAAATTCAAAATGTGAATATCCAAATATTGTAAAATTCATTCTCAATCATTTTTTTTAAAAGATGTCGCCCTCGCATTTGCGAGGGCCACTGTGCTAGTTCCTACAACAACAATAAAAGTGCACCCTTTGATCTTGAAGTCATGCTTAAGAAATTTATTAGTAAACAAACCGCTTTCAATAAAACTGTTGAGGAAAAGCTTGGCAAAATTGATATTCTTGCTTCTAAAGTTTATAGTCTTGCTCATGATGTTGATTTTCTTAAATTAAAAGTGTTGCCTCATGATGTTAAATAAAGTAAAACTTTTCATGCCATTCAAATCAGAATCGATGAAAATGTTACGATGTTGGCGGAATTGCATATGCTAGGTGGGAAAGAGAAGATGAAATTGCTAGAAATAATAATTTGACTAAAGTTTATACCATCACCACCACTAGTAGTAATGAAGTTTCAAATGCTAGACACTCTCCTACTGTTGATAATAAAGTAAATGGTGTAGCAAAAGTCCCCGCTCCTTCTACAAAATTGCCTAGAACCACTAAAACTGCTCCTGATAAGTGTGCTGAAATTTTTCGGAGTATGGGAGACAAGATTCCTTTTACCTTTGATAAAAATGAGTTTGATTTTGATTATTGCAATATATATGAAGTAATTGAGTGCTACAAAAGCTTGCTAGAAGTCCTAATTCTAGTGCTATAAATATGGCTTTTACAAAGCACATGACAAATGCTCTTATGCAAATGAGAGAGGAGAAATTAAAACGCGAAGCCTCTATTCCTAAAAAGTTAGAAGATGGCTGGGATCCCATCATTAAGATGAAAATAGATGGTTTTGATTGCAATGCTTTATGTGATCTTGGTGCAAGTATTTCTGTTATGCCTAGAAAAATCTATGATATGCTTGAATTGCCACCGTTGGAAAAATGTTATTTGGATGTTCATCTTGTTGATATTGCTGCAAAGAAACCTTTGGGGAAAGTTGATAATGTTCTTATTATGGTTAACAATAACCTGGTCCCTGTTGATTTTGTTGTTTTGGATATTGAATGCAATGCTTCTTGTCCAATTATATTGGGAAGACCGTTTCTTAGAACAGTCTGTGCTTCTATTGATATGAGAGATGAGATTATTAAATATCAATTCCCACTAAAGAAAGGTATGGAACACTTCCCTAGAAAGAGAAAGAAGTCATCTTATGACTCCATCATTAGAACCAATTATAATGTTGATGCTTCTTCACTTGATAATACTTGATGCTCGCATTTTTACTGCGCCTAGCTGAAAGGCGTTAAAGAAAAACGCTTATGGGAGACAACCCATGTTTATTTTCCTGTAATTTTTCTTTTTGTTGAGGCTTTCAAGTTATTACTACTGTAATGATCTCTCCTTATCATTTTTATTTCATGTTCATGCCAACAATAGTCTCTAATAGGAAAAAAAGTAAGTTTGGGAAAGTTGCTGGCCAGAAACAGATTCTGTGCTGTTACCTAAAAATTCGTACAAATAGCCAGTACGTAATTTTGAGCTGTCATTTTTATGAATATGCCCCAGGTTTATATATAAACTTAGTTAGTTGACCACTTTTCGAAATAAGCAACAGAGCGTTTTCAGAAATTTTTATCTTTACATGTTGTTCTGTTTTGATAGATTTCTGCACTATTTGCATTTGCCTCTTAAATCTCTTTTTTAAAGTTATTTTGATCAAAGAGATTTATGAAAGGTTGCTACAGTAGCTTATGCTTTAATAGATGTTTGATATATGTTAGTACTGAACACAAGTGGATTTGTTTATTTTGATTGTACTAATGCTGCTAATGAAGAATTGTGTTAAGTTTTGTATGAAGAAAGTTTTCAAGTGTAGGGAGAGAAGAATGATGTGATGAGATGAAGAATGGACAAAAGCTCAAGATTGGGATGCCCTTGCACCCCAAAGACATATTCAATAGGTACAAGTGTCAAAGCTTGGAGATGCCCAAGGCATCCCCTTTTCATCAACAAAGCAACATGTCATCTCTCTATACGCTATATTTTATTGCTTCATACGCTATGTGTTGTTCTTGGAGCGTCTTTATTTTTGTTTTTAGTTTAGTTTTGTTTTGTTTGCTGAAGAATATGTTGGATTCCGGCACATTTGTTTTGGAGAAAGACCCGCTCTGTTTTAGTTGCATAGAACGCTCCAGTTTTCGCTGTTATTATTATGCGAGTGTTCTAGTTTTCTGGTACTGCGTTTAGCTCTTGTTCTTTCATTTGAATTTTTTTCAGAACACGTTAGTATTCTTTATTTTTGTATGATTAGCTCTCTGGTCCATAATGAATTTCATCTTTGAGAGTTATTTCAAATAAGTTGATTGGTGTTGGATACGAGTAAAATATTTCATGACTATAGTGATGCAAAAGGAAGCTTGTCTAGACTGTGGCATAGACTTTGGCATGTCATGTTGGATGTTATTCTTGTCATATGCTTAGTATTTATTGTTTTAGCATGACTTGTTTCAAATGGCTGAGAGTGCATAATGTGTCATTTAAAGAATCATGTGTTGTTCTATCATGAAAGCATAGTATTGTGGTATTCTCCTTTTATGCTTTATTGGGTTGACTTGGCACATGCTTATACCATGTTATGACTATAACCAGTCAACTAAAGCCTCTATGATCATTTAGATTTTGACTTGTAATATCACTTTATGCTTTGATTGATAATGTTTTGTCGCAAAGATTGGAGTATGCATATTGATAGAGAGGAACATTCGGCCGCCAACTAAAGCCACGTTCACATGGTGGAATTTTCAGCTGGGCAAAAGTCCAAATATTTGTTGTCCTTGTTTTCCTGGTATGGATGTCCAAAAAGTTGAGATTCATCAAAATTGATAAATCAAATGAGATTCATCTCCTAGGACCTTTGTACAGGAGGCAAGGAGGTACCCCTTTGTAGCACTTGGTTAAAACATATGTATATGATGAAAATCCATGGAAGTCCAAACTAATTAGGACAAGGTGTGAGCACTATTATTATATTATGCATGATGCAAGCAAACTTATAGGAAGTAATTATGCATAAGTCATACTATTTATCACTACCGTTGACATAAGTAGCACCTCTCAAAATGAATATTTTTAATACTCCTATTGCTTTCAAAATAAAAAGCTCTAGCACATGGGTAATCCATGCTTCCCTCTACGCAGGGCCTTTCTTTTACTTTTATGTTGAGTCTATATCGTCTACCTTATGCACCAATTAAGAGAGCTTGGTTGTCATTCTTAGTGCAATGTGCATAGTCCCAAAATTATTATTTATTGATTCATGATTGTGCTATTGCTTTCTCTCAAATTACTTGTATCTAGTCATCCTCTGAACTTTGAAGGTGTCATAGCATTTATGTTTTGCTATTCCATAAAGGACATGTTGAGTACCACTTTGTTATGTTTACTCTATGATCATAAACACACAGTTGCTTTCAATGCACTATTATTCATGATCTTTGTTTGAGTTACTCTTCATGTTATAACATAGTTGCTAAGTTCTATTGAATTATATCTAGCATGCCTATGTTAGAGTACTTAGATCCCAGCTCACAATGCTTTACATGCTTGATCAAGATTGTGTTGGCTTCATGTCACCCCAAAAATTATTTTGTTATCACTTACCTACTCGCGGACGAGCAGGAGTTAAGCTTGGGGATGCTGATACGTCTCAAACATATCTACAAATTTTTTTATGCTCCATGCTTGTTTTACACCAATTCATATATGTTTTGCTTACACTTTGTTGCACTTTTACATGATTTCCGGCACTAACTGTGGTGACCCGACATACCACTGCATGGTGTAGTATGCAAGTCTGATATAACACCAATGGAACACCGTTCCACTAGTATTATATCGCTCAGAGTGGTACAACGAAACATATGCGGGTCCAAGGCATGTCTATAGAATTACAACAGACTCTTTACAAAAGATCCACACAGCCTCCTACTTTACAATGAGGTAAAACTGCAAATAAACTCCAGAAGAACGACTCGTAGTCTATACCTATCTCGAACTCTATTTGTAGAGTATTTAACTATCTATAGGGCTATGAATAGATTCTAGCTAAATAGGAGCTAAGTTTAGGAAGCTAGTTCCCTTCTATGGCTAAACTAGGTTTTCTCCTTGTTGGATGCGGTATTTGACTCCTCTGACAAGGTTCCTATCTCTTGAAGTAGTTGTTGACTCCTCGGCCTTCGAGTTGCACTGTAGATCCTCCTTCGATGCCTCCATATCTAAGCAGGGGATTTAAGAGTGGGATGAGTACGAGCGTACTCAACAAGTTCATTATAGGAAAGAGGTGTTTAATGCACTAGCTACGCATTAGACCAGTCTAATACCAATGCAGGTTTTCATAACCATTTCTTCAAAAGGTTGCTTTTATTCGGAAGAACTATGTCCGTCGGCCTTCACCGGTTTACTAGAACTTCATGGAGCTCCTTTCCGGCGCGTTCGCAGTTCCATATCCCGGAACAGGGAGTGACAGGTCACGGTTCTTTACACTCTGCAGGTGTGTTGCTTTACCCATAAGAGATCTTAACCTTGGTGCCAACCGGTGATCTTCCCGTCCACACTTCCTATGGTGTGAGGCCCGGTATAAGGTCTAGCCAATCATGTTCCTCCGCTACCTCGAACACCCACCCTTTGTTGCATGCCCCGACCCTGGGTCCTCGCCGGTCCCATTATTCCCACTCAGGGGTGGACCCCGACCACGACGACAGTTTGGGATCGAACCAAACTCCTTCGCCGGTAGCTGCAACCCATCATAGACCGCAATACCGTGGGGACTTTAGGCTTCCCCAGCCCACCGCTTGCACTTCGAGCGACAAGTGTCTACGGACTATGCCGTGGGGACTTAAGGCTTCCCCAGCCTACAGCTTGCCCCGACAGATACAAGTGTCTACGGTAAAGCGCATCCGTTGATGAACGAGAGGTGGAAACACTTTTGACTACTCCGTCCCACTCCGGATCTTATGGTTAACACGGATATTACGGCACAAGAATCACTGGCGACATTTGTTGTTTAATCCTAGATGGATATAAGCCCGTGCAATGGAACCTCCACCATATCAACACAATCCATGGTTCCATTGCCCACCACATAGTCATATTCATAATTATGAAAGTAGTGGTTTTGATTTTTGTGCAATAGTGATAACCATAATACTTTGCAAGTAATTTGATAAAAATACTCAATTGACATGAGCAAGTGATGAACTTGCCTTTCTTGGCTGCAAGATTATGCAGACAAGGTCTTCGATGCGTAATAACTCCAAATTCTGAAATAGCATCATCGTCCGGTAAGGACGATGTTTAAAAGATTGGCAAAGATGCAATAATGCATAAGTATGAGATGCAATCGCTCTAAGCGTGGCCTAACCCCGATGATTTAGGATTAGTGGGTGGTATTACTTAGTTCAGGGTGTGTTGCACTTTTAGAATGATTCACAAACAAGGTTATTATACAGGTGTGATTACTTGGTATCATGAACAGGTAGATAATAGAGCATAATAATCAATTGAGCAGACAAAGAATGATAATTGGCATAATGTTAACAAGTAAAGAACAGTGGTCAGTTTTAGTACTACATGACATGGTTGATGATTAATTATCATATACTTTAAAAGAATAACTTTTGAAGAACATGTTCTTTGATAAAGAACAAGTATGATAATTAGGTTGGGTTTCTATGGTTGACTATGGTTTCAGGTAGCTGCTGGAGTAAATATTAGATGGATCCCAACAAAGTTGGATTCATCAACACCTAGGGCTTGTAAGGTTAAGATAAGCCTAGGTATCCTAAGCAATTCATTATACAGGTTGTTGTCAAGGTTGGTTTATCTTGCTAGTGATAGCTGGCTAGGGTTTATAGGTCCTTATAAGCAGGGTTGGTGATGATTCCTTATTTTCTTCAAAAGAATAACTTTTGAAGAACATACTTCTTAAATAATAAGAAGTATTGCAATTAAGGTTGAGGTTGTCTTGTATTAGCCATTGGATTCACTAAGTAAGGGATGGTGATTTCCTAAATAGGATGTTAATAATTATCTCACACTAATAGGGTTTAGTGTGTATGGGATATGATGTCAATATTAGCATGGTTGCTATTGGAGTTCATCACAATGGTGTGATGCTATATAGGTATGAGTAAGGTTGATGGTTTTGACAGTAGAGGTTAGGGTTTAACTTGGTTGGCCCTACTTAATGATTTAGGTCTGATGAAGATGAACACATGGGTTACTAATTAGTAGTGATAGGGTTCCCATATATTATGTGGATGGGAACAAGCATTGAGTTGTTAAATATGAGTCTATGATTACTAATGAAGTAACATGATCACATGTTACTTGGGTTTTAGGTTTGGGAATAATTTAGGGTTCATATCAAGTAGTGGAACTAGGGTTTCTAATTGAATTAGGGTTTTGGTTTTACACATGAAATGATGAATTCCTGTTTTCCTACCATATGGAACTAGGGTTTTCTAATTACCCTATAATTCTTGGATTAATAACTTCATTTATAAAGTTGAAATTATTAATAACTTTGAAATTAAAATAATATTGGATTTGTCTTTTTATTACTTTTAAAGAATTAATAATTAAGGTAATTATTAATTAGGGTTTAAATTTCCACTAATAAAGATTTAACTAAATAACAAATAAGGAAAATTAGTTTTAATGTTTTCTTTATTTTCTTACTGGTTTTTATTTAATTAGAAAAGTTTTCCGAATTATTGAATTTTAATTGAATTTAGAATAATAAATAAAGCTTTAATCACAATATTAAATAATTGCATTTTTTGTGAAAAAATATAAATTTCATTTTATATTTTTATTGGATAGATTTTTCTTTTATAAGAATTTTGATATCTCATTTGTATTTTTCTGAGCTTTTATGAATTTCCTATGAATTTGCAAAGTTTCAGGGATTAATGAAATTTGGAAATTTTAACACGAATTGGCTAGAGATACCCGGGCTAGTCTACACATAGACACTGACCAGTGGGCCAGTGTCCACATCAGCCGCCACGGTGGCGTTGACTGGTCCAAATTGAAAATGTGGCCTGGAAAGGTTCTGGCCGGCGGCCAACTGCTGCCGTCGACGGCGATACGGGCTCCCGCGCCAGAGCTGAGATGCGGGTTGGATTCGCCTCGCGATGCAGAACCTACAGATGGTCTCGCCGACACTTTATGGCCACCGGAGCTTGGCCGGTGACGATGTACCGCGGCGGCGGAAACAAGGCGTATGCGGCGATGACGCTACAAGGCCTAATCGAGCAAGGCGAGCACACTGGTCGATCGAGTAGCTCACCAGGAGCATGATGGAGACGACAGCAGGGTCGGAGGAGCTCCAGATCGTCGGAATTGATGGCTCCGGCCGTCGGAGAGGGCGAGCTCGACGGAGAAGCTCCGGACATTCTGGCTCGATTCCTTGTGCTGGATGGGCATGTCGAGGACGGCGATCCCGATGACGTCCACGGCGAGGCCTGGGGAGGTCTACCGCGACGGCGGTCATGGTGACCGGGTGACAGTAGGGTTTCGATTTGGGTGAAATTGGAGCAAGGGAGGAAGAACCCGATGCTAGGGCTCGTCATGGGGCCTTTATATGGCGCCAGGGGTGCCTCGTCACGACGCAAATCGCTGGGAGCTCGCCAGCGAGAGAAGAAGCTGGCCACGGCGTCGCGCTGGCCACCATGCACGGAGAAGAGATGAGGACGAGCTCCTCCTTTTTATTTCTCTGCCGAAGGGGTATGGTGGGCTGGTTGGGCCGTGCTGGGCTGAGATGGTGGGGCTTCTGGTGGGCTGTGGTGCTGGGCTGCGGTGGCCTGGCAGGTAAGCCTCTTTTCTCTCTCTGTTTTTATTTTCTGTTTTTTTATATTTTCAATTTGAATTCATATTTGAATCCAATACTGTTTGCAAATATTTCAATTATGTTGTTTTCATTAAGATTTAGTTTCCTGACTACTATTTCCCCAATTCTATTTGGACAATTCATTTGAGATGAGATTCTATTACATATAGTTGAATTTATTCAAAATAACAATTAATCATGAATTTTATAGGTTCCCTTTAATTTTCTTTTTACTATGCAACCAATTATGTTTGGAATTATGAGAGTGGATACTTTCATCTCAAAGTTTTTCAGAGATTGTTATTGTATCTGGGTTTCCATTTGAGGGTTTAATCACTTGCATATTATTTCATGTGATCAACATTTTATTAGGGCTTTATGATTTCTATTTGAGAAATTATTCATTTGCATGTTATTTCATGTGATCACTTGTTGATTAAGGTCTTGTGATTTATTATAACCATATTTCAAAGGTAGCATTAGGATTATATTTAATAATACTTTGGATTACCTAGAGTAGGTATTACTCTCATCATGGTTTAGTCTTGGTTATAATTATGAGTGGTTGATCACCACCATGGTTCTAATCAGATGATTTAGCACTAGGTTATTCTTGAGTTCCATAATGAAGCATGAGCTTTAATTAGTGAACAATTATAGGGTTCTCATCATATTCACCTAATGGCAATTGGTTTGGAACTCAAATGTGCACTAGGTTTATATTTGTGATCACCCAAATGATGTACCGGCTAGGGTTAAGACATAATTATAGGTGGTAGATATAGAATGACACCATAGTGCATTGGCTAGGGTTTAATCTCCCCTAACTAGGATAAGGTGGTGGCTTACTTAACATTTATTTCTTATGTGCTTCTCTAATTACTGAGGATTTGAGAATTGGTTTTATCTTCTACCAATTAACTTATATTATTATCCCTAATTTATCATTAAAGTAACTATACTAGTTATAGTTATTTTTATAGTTAACTTTGGTCATATGGATGTATGGTTTCTCACCAAATAAAGTATAGTGTTTAACTCTAAGGTTTTCTTAGGTTCATTAATTTATGAAATGTAGATGTGGTAGGATTCTAATTATTATCACCAAATGGTTCACAAGTTAGGGTTGGGATACAAGCCTAGGTTTGCTTACTAGTTACCTCCCTATGATTTCATGTGGGGAATAATATCTATTAATCATATAAGTGTTAGTATTTGAATTATTCTCCTATTTCTTCATAGCATGGTCATGGATTAGGCATGATCCACTTGTTCTTAATACCTCTACCTCAAGTTCTTAGGGTTTATGGTGTACTCCTAATATTTATTTAGGTTGCTGAGCTAAAGATTCAATTGTCTAACTTAGTTGGATTAATCCACTCCTTATTTCACTAATTCATGGATATAGTCTTATTCCACTTGGTATTTGGTTATCTCACCACTCCAAGATGAAATGGTTTACAACCCAATACTTTAGTTCAAAGATTGTCCTTTATTCATTAATAGGTAAAGCTAGAATTGATATGAATGGGCTCTCTCACTTGGGAAGGACTTCACTACTAACCTAAGGTTATTCTCCAAAGATAATTATGTGGTCACCAATATCTATGGTTAAAATAAATAGGTTCTCTCTCTAGGAAGTGTCTTGGAACCTATCCTAGGATTCCTCTTAAAGATGATGATTTGAATACTTGGATGCATAACCAAGGTTTAGCTTAAGGTTTGTCATTGCTTTTCTAATAATTATAATAGAACTCTCACCTCTCTAGGTTTGATGCTTAATAATGGGGAATAGAGAAGAATACATATTTCTAGAGTTGATCTCCATGTCATGTTTCCAAGAATGAAATAAAATGAATACCATGAGGTTCATGGTAGGATCATGGATTAGTTTAAGACATGGAAAAGATAAGTCAAGAATGGTTTCTCCAATTATTGTTACTTGATTTCCAATTAAATGGATGTTCATATGTTATGGCAAGGATTACCATGTTGTGATCTTTTGTATGATCAAGCAATTGATCATTGAGTAAAGTGTTGTTGTGTTGAATATCAATTTCATTTGATCTAACCCCTTAGATCAAATCCTCTCTACCCAAAACAAGGTTTTAACAAAGTCACATTGAGGTTTATAGCGCTTGACTTGATGAGCTACTTCAATTCCACCAACGTCAAGTGAAACTTCAGTTACTGTGACTGTTTTACTTTAAAGCGCGAAAATTCCCCAGATTTTCTATGCATGAATGCAATGCACACATCTGTTTCCTCTATTTTTGTAACCCCATTACCTGGGATATTACAGTCTCTACCCCTTAAACTAAACTTCGTCCTCGAAGTTTGAACTCTCTCACGTTTCCGAAGTGTGGTTCTGACTTATGCAGACTTAAACTTTTCTAGAACTCCATGGTGATCTCACTGGATATAATTGAATATATCCCTTGTCCAGATTCTTCCTGGAATCCATTAGGGTTTGTCTCCGAACATTAGTTTCTTACTCCAGTTCTATGATTTTCTTCCTGGAATCTAATAATATCTGTCTCTGAACCATGGTTCTTACTTTGATTCATTGATCTATTCCAACTTTATAGTCTTGTTTCCTTTCTCATTGAAGATTCAATGATTGAGACTACTTCTTGTCCTGACAGTCTTAATTGAGGACTAATTGGATAACATTCTCCTATTTAATAAAATAGGTCCTTGTTTTTCCCTTACTACCAAAACTGCAATAATGGTACTAAGTAAGGTACTAACTATGGAATTGATCATGGTGGTTTATTCCTCTAAGAATGGATTAGACTCATTTAGTCCATCCAATCATGGTTTATAGTTGATGCCTATAACTATTTTGTGTTCTTTAGGTTCCATGAAAGGAATCTTTCAAATAGACTTTAGTTTTGGTATGGTCAATCTTCTTCATTCTTTGGCCTTTTTGAGCTGTATTTGGTCTATGGTATTTCCTTCGTCCAACTTCTTTATGCTTGACTTACTTGAGCTTTCGTACTTCTGAGTAAATGTTACTCACTTTCTGAAGTTATAGTCCACTTCTTCGAGGTATGAACCTCGGCTTCAAGTCTAATATCCTTCTGAAAGTAGTGTCAACAATCTTATGAAAATAAGATCGAACTTCCTCTCAGATCAGACCTTCTTCATCTATCTTGCTCAAAATATTGAGTTATTTTACTTCCAACTCAATCTTTACTCTACCCCTTAGAGTCTTCTTATGGTCTTCAACTCCTTTTCTTCCAACTATTGGATTGATGGTTAGAATATTGGTCTAAGTGTAGCTTATGGTTTATATTCTTCTAAGGTCTCGTGAAGAATCTTTGTGGTGTATCCACTCAATTGTGGACATCCAAGGTGAATCCTTCAACTACATGATTATAGATCTAGCTATTAGGCTGACAAAATTTTTATTTGTTCACAAACTTTTGTTACAAATAATTAAATCGTGGACTATTTGTAATACCAACTGATACCAGCTGTGGTTATTATACCAACTGTGGCTATTTGATATCTAAAAATGGATTCTATTATAGGTTCTGATCAACTGGACGAGACATCTTCTACTTTATCTCGCAGTATTGATATTATACCAATTGTGGTCTTCTGATATCAACTATGGTCTTCTTATATCTGCTATGGTTTCATATATCATCTTCCTTCATTCAGGGTTTATTTTGCAAGAAAACCACTAACTGACACTATGAATATAGTATCCTAAGTGATTTCCCATGCATTCCCTCTTCTATATTAATTATGGATCTGCTTGAGCTTCACCATAATCATCATATTTCTCACCTTCATGCTTCTTCCGTACTAAAGTACTCCTCTGTTGAGGTAAGCATGAGTTTCTGATTGTACTTCTTTCAGAGTATTGTGGTTACTTCCCACAACTTTACTTCATTTCTCCGATGAACCTTCATCTTGTCTTCGGAATCTTCCAGAATTCGTCGCTTCCTCACACGAATACTATTACCCTCTAGATCTATAGCATCAAGTAAGGACTTGATATTGCAACATGCACTTGCATATCAAAGTCAAACTTCATGTATGGATCTAGTCAAACAATGAAAATCCAATAAAATCCAAGAAGATTCAGCTTTGTGTTTATAATACACACCATCATAAGCCTGAATATAATAGTTGAGTAAGACATCTCTAAACATCAAGCTCTGATGTGTAGTATATAACACCACATAAATTAGGTTTATATTGTGATACTTAGCACGAGTATATGGGATTCTACTATTTGTCTCAACCGTTACCTTAATTGCACAGTTGCAATGAGATAAACTTGAAACAAAGTGGTTTGGGATGGTTAAGGTTCACCTAATTTCTTTTGGAAGTTCTAGCTTAACTCCCATTTTGTTGAGGACTATCTCACATAATATGTCTAGGTTCTATCATGACTACTCTAAACACCTATTTATTAGGATATAGCTCCTATACTTCCAAGTGTTTATACTATCATAAGACTATGGTTATGATGTGCTTGGCACACTCCTTATTGTTTTGGAACACAATTCTCACACTATTTGTTTAGTACTTGGCTTCTTATTGTACTCCTCCTAAATATTTATGATGTTCTAATTTATATAATGATTCCCAGATGAATCTTATATGATTAGTAACTCTATCATGTGGACATATTTTATTCCTATCTTTCTTCCTTACTTCCCATGATTGACTCATCATGGTCTATACTACCTAATATCACTTGTTTTTATTACTTACTATCAACGATTTCACAAGTTTGGATAGATTTTACTTACCCATTACTTGTCTGGTTATACACCTTCTAGTAGGATATCTTAATTATCTTATCACTTGATATCTTCCAATTACAGGTCTGGATAACTCTTACTTAACTATAACAAGTGTTGGTACACTTCTTCCAATAGGATATCTTCCTTATGGTTGTATCCTCTCTTTGGACTACCATGTATTGTATACCAACTGTGATCTACTCATCTATTGTTTTAAGAACTTATGTGCTACATGTTTGGGATTAGCTGACTAACTTTACTTTATCTTGGTAAGTTAGGTAAGAAATGTTGACTCAAGTGTGTCAGGATTATTCTCAAGTGAATATCCATCTCAAGTCATAAAAATATTTGGTTTACCTAGGACAACTTCCTATAGACACTACCAATCCTATAGGTCTCCTTTAAAGGGTTTTAATCCTAGGGTCAAAGCATTTGCTCTGATACCAACTGTGGTGACCCGGCATACCACTGCATGGTGTAGTATGCAAGTCTGATATAACACCAATGGAACACCGTTCCACTAGTATTATATCGCTCAGAGTGGTACAACAGAAACATATGCGGGTCCAAGGCATGTCTATAGAATTACAACAGACTCTTTACAAAAGATCCACACAGCCTCCTACTTTACAATGAGGTAAAACTGCAAATAAACTCCAGAAGAACGACTCGTAGTCTATACCTATCTCGAACTCTATTTGTAGAGTATTTAACTATCTATAGGGCTATGAATAGATTCTAGCTAAATAGGAGCTAAGTTTAGGAAGCTAGTTCCCTTCTATGGCTAAACTAGGTTTTCTCCTTGTTGGATGCGGTATTTGACTCCTCTGACAAGGTTCTGTCTCTTGAAGTAGTTGTTGACTCCTCGGCCTTCGAGTTGCACTGTAGATCCTCCTTCGATGCCTCCATATCTAAGCAGGGGATTTAAGAGTGGGATGAGTACGAGCGTACTCAACAAGTTCATTATAGGAAAGAGGTGTTTAATGCACTAGCTACGCATTAGACCAGAAAGTCTAATACCAATGCAGGTTTTCATAACCATTTCTTCAAAAGGTTGCTTTTATTCGGAAGAACTATGTCCGTCAGCCTTCACCGGTTTACTAGAACTTCATGGAGCTCCTTTCCGGCCGCGTTCGCATTCCATATCCCGAACAGGGAGTGACAGTCACGGTTCTTTACACTCTGCAGAGGTGTGTTGCTTTACCCATAAGAGATCTTAACCTTGGTGCCAACCGGGCAGATCTTCCCGTCCACACTTCCTATGGTGTGAGGCCCGGTATAAGGTCTAGCCAATCATGTTCCTCCGCTACCTCGAACACCCACCCTTTGTTGCATGCCCCGACCCTGGGTCCTCGCCGGTCCCATTATTCCCACTCACGGGTGGACCCCGACCATGACGACAGTTTGGGATCGAACCAAACTCCTTCGCCGGTAGCTGCAACCCATCATAGACCGCAATACCGTGGGGACTTTAGGCTTCCCCAGCCCACCGCTTGCACTTCGAGCGACAAGTGTCTACGGACTATGCCGTGGGGACTTAAGGCTTCCCCAGCCCGCGCTGACAGATACAAGTGTCTACGGTAAAGCGCATCCGTTGATGAACGAGAGGTGGAAACACTTTTGACTACTCCGTCCCACTCCGGATCTTATGGTTAACACGGATATTACGGCACAAGAATCACTGGCGACATTTGTTGTTTAATCCTAGATGGATATAAGCCCGTGCAATGGAACCTCCACCATATCAACACAATCCATGGTTCCATTGCCCACCACATAGTCATATTCATAGTTATGAAAGTAGTGGTTTTGATTTTTGTGCAATAGTGATAACCATAATACTTTGCAAGTAATTTGATAAAAATACTCAATTGACATGAGCAAGTGATGAACTTGCCTTTCTTGGCTGCAAGATTATGCAGACAAGGTCTTCGATGCGTAATAACTCCAAATTCTGAAATAGCATCATCGTCCGTAAGGACGATGTTTAAAAGATTGGCAAAGATGCAATAATGCATAAGTATGAGATGCAATCGCTCTAAGCGTGGCCTAACCCCGATGATTTAGGATTAGTGGGTGGTATTGATTAGTTCAGGGTGTGTTGCACTTTTAGAATGATTCACAAACAAGGTTATTATACAGGTGTGATTACTTGGTATCATGAACAGGTAGATAATAGAGCATAATAATCAATTGAGCAGACAAAGAATGATAATTGGCATAATGTTAACAAGTAAAGAACAGTGGTCAGTTTTAGTACTACATGACATGGTTGATGATTAATTATCATATACTTTAAAAGAATAACTTTTGAAGAACATGTTCTTTGATAAAGAACAAGTATGATAATTAGGTTGGGTTTCTATGGTTGACTATGGTTTCAGGTAGTTGCTGGAGTAAATATTAGATGGATCCCAACAAAGTTGGATTCATCAACACCTAGGGCTTGTAAGGTTAAGATAAGCCTAGGTATCCTAAGCAATTCATTATACATGGTTGTTGTCAAGGTTGGTTTATCTTGCTAGTGATAGCTGGCTAGGGTTTATAGGTCCTTATAAGCAGGGTTGGTGATGATTCCTTATTTTCTTCAAAAGAATAACTTTTGAAGAACATACTTCTTAAATAATAAGAAGTATTGCAATTAAGGTTGAGGTTGTCTTGTATTAGCCATTGGATTCACTAAGTAAGGGATGGTGATTTCCTAAATAGGATGTTAATAATTATCTCACACTAATAGGGTTTAGTGTGTATGGGATATGATGTCAATATTAGCATGGTTGCTATTGGAGTTCATCACAATGGTGTGATGCTATATAGGTATGAGTAAGGTTGATGGTTTTGACAGTAGAGGTTAGGGTTTAACTTGGTTGGCCCTACTTGATGATTTAGGTCTGATGAAGATGAACACATGGGTTACTAATTAGTAGTGATAGGGTTCCCATATATTATGTGGATGGGAACAAGCATTGAGTTGTTAAATATGAGTCTATGATTACTAATGAAGTAACATGATCACATGTTACTTGGGTTTTAGGTTTGGGAATAATTTAGGGTTCATATCAAGTAGTGGAACTAGGGTTTCTAATTGAATTAGGGTTTTGGTTTTACACATGAAATGATGAATTCCTGTTTTCCTACCATATGGAACTAGGGTTTTCTAATTACCCTATAATTCTTGGATTAATAACTTCATTTATAAAGTTGAAGTTATTAATAACTTTGAAATTAAAATAATATTGGATTTGTCTTTTTATTACTTTTAAAGAATTAATAATTAAGGTAATTATTAATTAGGGTTTAAATTTCCACTAATAAAGATTTAACAAAATAACAAATAAAGAAAATTAGTTTTAATGTTTTCTTTATTTTCTTACTGGTTTTTATTTAATTTAGAAAAGTTTTCCTAATTATTGAATTTTAATTGAATTTAGAATAATAAATAAAGCTTAAATAACAAGTATTAATTAATTGAATTTTTATTAAAAATATAAATTTCATTTTATATTTTTATTGGATAGATTTTTCTTTTATAAGAATTTTGATATCTCATTTGTATTTTTCTGAGCTTTTATGAATTTCCTATGAATTTGCAAAGTTTCAGGGATTAATGAAATTTGGAAATTTTAAACGAATTGGCTAGAGATACCCGGCTAGTCTACACATAGACACTGACCAGTGGGCCTGGTCCACGTCAGCCGCCACGGTGGCGTTGACTGGTCCAAATTGAAAAGGTACCGGCGGGCAAGCTGCCGTCGACGGCGATACGGGCTCCCGCGCGAGGCCGAGATGCGGGGTTGGATTCGCCTCGCGAGAGAACCTACGATGGTCTCGCCGCCACTTTATGGCCACCGGAGCTTGGCCGGTGACGATGTACCGCGGCGGCGGAAACAAGGCGTATGCGGCGATGACGCTACAAGGCCTAATCGAGCAAGGCGAGCACACTGGTCGATCGAGTAGCTCACCAGGAGCATGATGGAGTGACGGCAGTCGGAGGAGCTCCAGATCGTCGGAATTGATGGCTCCGGCCGTCGGAGAGGGCGAGCTCGACGGAGAAGCTCCGGACATTCGGCTCGATTCCTTGTGCTGGATGGGCATGTCGAGGACGGCGATCCCGATGACGTCCACGGCGAGGCAGGGAGGTCTACGCGGCGGTCATGGTGACCGGGTGACGGTGGGGTTTCGATTTGGGTGAAATTGGAGCAAGGGAGGAAGAACCCGATGCTAGGGCTCGTCATGGGGCCTTTATATGGCGCCAGGGTGCCTCGTCACGACGCAAATCGGGGGAGCTCGCCAGCGAGAGAAGAAGCGGCCACGGCGTCGCGGGCCACCATGCACGGAGAAGAGATGAGGACGAGCTCCTCCTTTTTATTTCTCTGCCGAAGGGGTATGGTGGGCTGGTTGGGCCGTGCTGGGCTGAGATGGTGGGGCTTCTGGGGGTGTGGTGCTGGGCTGCGGTGGCTGGCGGGTAAGCCTCTTTTCTCTCTCTGTTTTTATTTTCTGTTTTTTTATATTTTCAATTTGAATTCATATTTGAATCCAATACTGTTTGCAAATATTTCAATTATGTTGTTTTCATTAAGATTTAGTTTCCTGACTACTATTTCCCCAATTCTATTTGGACAATTCATTTGAGATGAGATTCTATTACATATTGTTGAATTTATTCAAAATAACAATTAATCATGAATTTTATAGGTTCCCTTTAATTTTCTTTTTACTATGCAACCAATTATGTTTGGAATTATGAGAGTGGATACTTTCATCTCAAAGTTTTTCAGAGATTGTTATTATGTCTTGGTTTCCATTTGAGGAATTAATCACTTGCATATTATTTCATGTGATCAACATTTTATTAGGGCTTTATGATTTCTATTTGAGAAATTATTCATTTGCATGTTATTTCATGTGATCACTTGTTGATTAAGGTCTTGTGATTTATTATAACCATATTTCAAAGGTAGCATTAGGATTATATTTAATAATACTTTGGATTACCTAGAGTAGGTATTACTCTCATCATGGTTTAGTCTTGGTTATAATTATGAGTGGTTGATCACCACCATGGTTCTAATCAGATGATTTAGCACTAGGTTATTCTTGAGTTCCATAATGAAGCATGAGCTTTAATTAGTGAACAATTATAGGGTTCTCATCATATTCACCTAATGGCAATTGGTTTGAACTCAATGTGCACTAGGTTTATATTTGTGATCACCCAAGTGATATACAAACTAGGGTTAAGATATAATTCTAGGTTGTAGATATGGGATGACACCATAGTGCATTGGCTAGGGTTTAATCTCCCCTAACCAGGATAAGGTGGTGGCTTACTTAACTTCATATCTTATGTGCTTCTCTAATTACTAAGGATTTGAGAATTGGTTTTATCTTCTACCAATTAACTTATATTATTATCCCTAATTTATCATTAAAGTAACTATACTAGTTATAGTTATTTTTATAGTTAACTTTGGTCATATGGATGTATGGTTTCTCACCAAATAAAGTATAGTGTTTAACTCTAAGGTTTTCTTAGGTTCATTAATTTATGAAATGTAGATGTGGTAGGATTCTAATTATTATCACCAAATGGTTCACAAGTTAGGGTTGGGATATAAGCCTAGGTTTGCTTACTAGTTACCTCCCTATGATTTCATGTGGGGAATAATATCTACTAATCATATAAGTGTTAGTATTTGGATTATTCTCCTATTTCTCCAAAGCATGGTCATGGATTAGGCATGATCCACTTGTTCTTAATATCTCTACCTCAAGTTCTTAGGGTTTATGGTGTACTCCTAATATTTATTTAGGTTGCTGAGCTAAAGATTCAATTGTCTAACTTAGTTGGATTAATCCACTCCTTATTTCACTAATTCATGGATATAGTCTTATTCCACTTGGTATTTGGTTATCTCACCACTCCAAGATGAAATGGTTTACAACCCAATACTTTAGTTCAAAGATTGTCCTTTATTCATTAATAGGTAAAGCTAGAATTGATATGAATGGGCTCTCTCACTTGGGAAGGACTTCAATACTAACCTAAGGTTATTCTCCAAAGATAATTATGTGGTCACCAATATCTATGGTTAAAATAAATGGGTTCTCTCTCTAGGAATGTCTTGAATAATATCCTAGGGTTCCTCTTAAAGATGATGATTTGAATACTTGGATGCATATCCAAGGTTTAGCTTAAGGTTTGTCATTGCTTTTCTAATAATTATAATAGAACTCTCACCTCTCTAGGTTTGATGCTTAATAATGTGGAATAGAGAAGAATACATATTTCTAGAGTTGATCTCCATGTCATGTTTCCAAGAATGAAATAAAATGAATACCATGAGGTTCATGGTAGGATCATGGATTAGTTTAAGACATGGAAAAGATAAGTCAAGAATGGTTTCTCCAATTATTGTTACTTGATTTCCAATTAAATGGATGTTCATATGTTATGGCAAGGATTACCATGTTGTGATCTTTTGTATGATCAAGCAATTGATCATTGAGTAAAGTGTTGTTGTGTTGAATATCAATTCCATTTGATCTAACCCCTTAGATCAAATCCTCTCTACCCAAAACAAAGTTTTAACTAAGTCACATTGAGGTTTATAGCGCTTGACTTGATGAGCTACTTCAATTCCACCAACGTCAAGTGAAACTTCAGTTATTGTGACTGTTTTACTTTAAAGCGCGAAAATTCCCCAGATTTTCTATGCATGAATGCAATGCACACATCTGTTTCCTCTATTTTTGTAACCCCATTACCTGGGATATTACACTAACGTACCTATTAACAAGATGCAATAGTGACAGTTCCCTGTTTTCTGTTGTTTTTGTATTTTAGAAAAGTTGTACATTAAATATTATCGGAATTGGACAAAACAAAAGCCGAAGTCAATATTTTACCGAAACGAAGAAGAAGTTCGAAGGGGGCTCGAAGAGACGCAGCAGGTTGGCCAGACCTACCCTAGGCGCAGCCTGGACCTAGCCCACGCCTAGGGGTGGTCTGGGCCCACCAGGCTCCCCACCGACCTCAATCCTTCGCCTATTTATACATCTTCTTGGGAAAACCCTGGATACCCGAGCCTCCATCCATGAAAAGTTCCTTCGCGTCCGCCATCGCCAAACCCATCTCGGGGGGGGGGGGGGGGTTCTAAAACTCTTCCCGGCACCCTGCCGGAGGCATCTACATCGCCATGCCCGCCTTCGAAGTGATGCGTGAGTAGTTCATCCCTAGACTATGGGTCTGTAGCAGTAGCTAAATGGTTGTCTTCTCCACCTTGTTCTTCATGTATCGATCTTGTTAGCTTCCCTGCATGATCAAGATCATCTTTTGTAATCCTATATGTTTGGTTTGCTGGGATCCAATGAATGTTGAATACTATGTTAAGAATGCTTATATATTCATGTCATATGTTATTTGTGATCTTGCATACTCTCCTTTCCTAGTAGAAACTCTGGCCAAGTGGATACTTGTGACTCCAAGAGGGGGTATTTATGCTCGATAGTAGGTTCATGCCTCTAGTTTCCTGGGAAAGTGACTTCATAACTTCTAAGTTGTAGATGTGTTGTTGCTACTAGGGAGAAAACAACAATGTTTTATCCGAGGGTAATTCTATTGTTTACTTTACACACATTGCTTAATGCGATAGTTTGTTGCTTGCAACTTAATACTGAAAGGGGTTCGGACGATAACCTGAAGGTGGATTATTAGTCATAGACGCAGTTGGATTATGGTCTATGTATTATGTTGTAATGCCCATACCAAATATCATAGTAATCATCTGGTCGTGTATGGTCCATATTCTGTCAATTGCCCAGCTGTAATTTGTTCACCCAACATGCTATTTATTTATGGAGATACACCTCTACTGAAATGTGGACCCCGGTCCTATTTCCTTTACTGATAAATTCAACTGCGATCCTGTTCTGTTTACTTTATGCAAACATCTCCTTCAATTCGATACGTCTAATCCTTTGGGTTCAGCAAACCAGTGAGATTGACAACCTTACTAAAAGTTGGGGGAAAGTACTTTGGTTGTGTTGTGTGCAGGTTCCACGTTGTTGCTGACGCCGGTAGTTGATGTCTACGTTCCCCCTCCTTTCCTGTAGACAGTGTTGGGCCTCCAAGAGCAGAGGTTTGTAGAACAGCAGCAAGTTTTTCCTTAAGTGGATCACCCAAGGTTTATCGAACTCGGGAGGAAGAGGTCAAAGATATCCCTCTCATGCAACCTGCAACCACAAAGCAAGAAGTCTCTTGTGTCCCCAACACACCAAATAGGTGCACTAGTTCGGCGAAGAGATAGTGAAATACAGGTGGTATGAATAAGTATGAGCAGTAGCAACGGTGCTAGAAAATAGCTTGCTGGCGTGTAGTTGATGGTGGTAGTATTGCAGCAGTAGTAACGCAGTAAAACAGTAAACAAGCAGCGATAGCAGTATTTAGGAACAAGGCCTAGGGATTACACTTTCACTAGTGGACACTCTCAACATTGATCACATAACAGAATAGATAAATGCATACTCTACACTTTTGTTGGATGATGAACACATTGCGTAGGATTACACGAACCCTCAATGCCGGAGTTAACAAGCTCCACAATAATGTTCATGTTTTAGTAACCTTATAGTGTAAGATAGATCAACAGACTAAACCAAGTACTAACATAGCATGCACACTGTCACCTTCATGCATATGTAGGAGGAATAGATCACATCAATATTATCATAGCAATAGTTAACTTCGCAATCTACAAGAGATCATGATCATAGCATAAACCAAGTACTAACACGGTGCACACACTGTCACCTTTACACACGTGCAGGAGGAATAAAACTACTTTAATAACTTTGCTAGAGTAGCACATAGATAGATTGTGATACAAACTCATATGAATCTCAATCATGTAAAGCAGCTCATGAGATTATTGTATTGAGGTACATGGGAGAGATGAACCACATAGCTACCGGTACAGCCCCGAGCCTCGATGGAGAACTACTCCTCCTCATGGGAGCAGCAGCGGTGATGAAGATGGCGATGGAGATGGCAGCGGTGTCGATGGAGAAGCCTTCCTGTCCCCCAGATCTTGGCTTCGCGATGGCGGCGGCTCTGGAAGGTTTCTGTGGGTTTCGTCGAACGCATCAGGGTTTTCGCGATGGAGGCTTTAAATAGGCGAAGAGATGGCGCAGGAGGGCTTCTGGGGTGGCCACACCATATGGCGGCGCGGCCAGGGCCTGGGCCGCGCCGGCCTGGTCCAGGGGCCCCCCTCTGGTCCTTCTCGTGTGTTCTGGATGCTTCCGGTGAAAATAGGAACCTGGGTGTTGATTTCGTCCGATTTCGAGAATATTTCGTTACTAGGATTTCTGAAACCAAAAATAGCAGAAAACAGGAACTGGCACTTCGGCATCTTGTTAATAGGTTAGTTCCGAAAATGCACGAATATGACATAAAGTGTGCATAAAACATGTAGATAACATCAATAATGTGGCATGGAACATAAGAAATTATCGATACGTCGGAGACGTATCAGCATCCCCAAGCTTAGTTCTGCTCGTCCCGAGCAGGTAAAATGATAACAAAGATAATTTCTGGAGTGACATGCCATCATAAACTTGATCATACTATTTGTAAAGCATATGTAGTGAATGCAGCGATCAAAACAATGGTAATGACATGAGTAAACAACTGAATCATAAAGCAAAGACTTTTCATGAATAGTACTTAAAGACAAGCATCAATAAGTCTTGCATAAGAGTTAACTCATAAAGTAATAATTCATAGTAAAGGCATTGAAGCAACATAAAGGAAGATTAAGTTTCAGCGGTTGCTTTCAACTTGTAACATGTATATCTCATGGATAATTGTCAACATAGAGTAATATAACAAGTGCAATATGCAAGTATGTAGGAATCAATGCACAGTTCACACAAGTGTTTGCTTCTTGAGGTGGAGAGAAATAGGTGAACTGACTCAACAATGAAAGTAAAAGAATGGTCCTTCAAAGAGGAAAAGCATCGATTGCTATATTTGTGCTAGAGCTTTGATTTTGAAAACATGAAACAATTTTGTCAACGGTAGTAATAAAGCATATGCATCATGTAAATTATATCTTATAAGTTGCAAGCCTCATGCATAGTGTACTAATAGTGCCCGCACCTTGTCCTAATTAGCTTGGACTACCGGATCATCACAATGCACATGTTTTAACCAAGTGTCACAAAGGGGTACCTCTATGCCGCCTGTACAAAGGTCTAAGGAGAAAGCTCGCATTGGATTTCTCGCTATTGATTATTCTTCAACTTAGACATCCATACCGGGACAACATAGACAACAGATAATGGACTCCTCTTTTATGCATAAGCATGTAACAACAATTAATAATTTTCTCATATGAGATTGAGGATATTTGTCCAAAACTGAAACTTCCACCATGGATCATGGCTTTAGTTAGCGGCCCAATGTTCTTCTCTAACAATATGCATGCTTAACCATAAGGTGGTAGATCTCTCTTACTTCAGACAAGACGAACATGCATAGCAACTCACATGAAATTCAACAAAGAGTAGTTGATGGCGTCCCCAGAAAACATGGTTATCGCACAACAAGCAACTTAATAAGAGATAAAGTGCATAAGTACATATTCAATACCACAATAGTTTTTAAGCTATTTGTCCCATGAGCTATATATTGCAAAGGTGAATGATGGAATTTTAAAGGTAGCACTCAAGCAATTTACTTTGGAATGGCGGAAAATACCATGTAGTAGGTAGGTATGGTGGACACAAATGGCATAGTGGTTGGCTCAAGTATTTTGGATGCATGAGAAGTATTCCCTCTCGATACAAGGTTTAGGCTAGCAAGGTTATTTGAAACAAACACAAGGATGAACCGGTGCAGCAAAACTCACATAAAAGACACATTGTAAACATTATAAGACTCTACACCGTCTTCCTTGTTGTTCAAACTCAATACTAGAAATTATCTAGACTCTAGAGAAACCAAATATGCAAACCAAATTTTAGCATGCTCTATGTATTTCTTCATTAATGGGTGCAAAGCATATGATGCAAGAGCTTAAACATGAGCACAACAATTGCCAAGTATCACATTACCCAAGACATTTATAGCAATTACTACATGTATCATTTTCCAATTCCAACCATATAACAATTTAACGAAGAGGAAACTTCGCCATGAATATTATGAGCTAAGAACACATGTGTTCATACGAACCAGCGGAGCATGTCTCTCTCCCACACAAGCATGATGTAATCCAATTTATTCTAACACAAACAAAAACAAAAGCACACAGACGCTCCAAGTAAAGTACATAAGATGTGATGGAATAAAAATATATAGTTTCAAGAGAAGGAACCTGATAATTTGTCGATGAAGAAGGGGATCCCTTGGGTATCCCCAAGCTTAGATGCTTGAGTCTTCTTGAAATATGCAGGGATGAACCACCGGGGCATCCCCAAGCTTAGACTTTTCACTCTGCTTGATCGTAGTATATCATCCTCCTCTCTTGATCCTTGAAAACTTCCTCCACACCAAACTCGAAACAAACTCATTAGAGGGTTAGTGCATAATCAAAAATCCACATGTTCAGAGGTGACACAATCATTCTTAACACTTCTGGACATTGCCCAAAGCTACTGGAAGTCAATGGAACAAAGAAATCCATCCCACATAGCAAAAGAAGCAATGCGAAATAAAAGGCAGAATCTGTCAAAACAGAACAGTCCGTAAAGACGAATTTTAAAAGGGCACCAGACTTGCTCAGATGAAAATGCCCAAATTGAATGAAAGTTGCGTACATATCTGAGGATCACTCACGTAAATTGGCATAATTTTCTGAGTTACCTACAGAGAATTAGGCCCAGATTCGTGACAGCAAGAAAACAGTTTCTGCGCAGTAATCCAAATCTAGTATTTACTTTTCTATCAAAGACTTTACTTGGCACAACAAAACACAAAACTAAGATAAGGAGAGGTTGCTACAGTAGTAAACAACTTCCAAGACACAAATATAAAACAAATTACTGTAGCAAAATAACACATGGGTTATCTCCCAAGAAGTTCTTTCTTTATAGCCATTAAGATGGGCTCAGCAGTTTTAATGATGCACTCGCAACAAATAGTATTTGAAGCAAAAGAGAGAATCAAGAGGCAAATTCAAAACACATTTAAGTCTAACATGCTTCCTATGCATAAGAATCTTGTAAATAAACAAGTTCATGAAGAGCAAAGTAACAAGCATAGGAAGATAGAACAAGTATAGCTTCAAAAATTTCAGCACATAGAGAGGTGTTTTAGTAACATGAAAATTTCTACAACCATATTTTCCTCTCTCATAATAACTTTCAGTAGTATCATGAGCAAACTCAACAATATAACTATCACATAAAGCATTCTTATCATGAGTCTCATGCATAAAATTATTACTCTCCACATAAGCATAATAAATTTTATTAGTTGTTATGGGAGCAAATTCAACAAAGTAGCTATCATTATTATTCTCATCAAGTGTTGGAGGCATAGTATAATCACAACAAAATTTACTCTCCATAGTAGGTGGCACTAAAATACCAATATCATTATAATCATCATAAATAGGAGGCAAAGTATCATCAAAGAAAATTTTCTCCTCAATGCTTGGGGGACTAAAAGATCATGAAAACCAGCTTCCCCAAGCTTAGAACTTTCTATATTATTATCAACAATGGTGTTCAAAGCATTCATACTAATATTACTACCAGCATGCAAATAAGATTCCATAGGTTTTTTAATTTTCGCATCAAACAATCCATGTTTTAAATCAGGAAATAGAATAAGAAGCTCATTGTTGTCCATTATGCCAAACTAGTGTAAACAAGAAACAAAAAGATGAAATTGCAGGATCTAAAGGAAATAGCTTCGAGTACTTACGGCGCCGGGAAATAGCTTAGTAGCCGATCCGGAGTGTGAGTACCTTTTACCTTTCCTCCCCGGCAACGGCGCGAAAATAGCTTGATGTCTACGTTCCCCCTCCTTTCTGTGACAGTGTTGGGCCTCCAAGAGCAGAGGTTTGTAGAACAGCAGCAAGTTTTCCCTTAAGTGGATCACCCAAGGTTTATCGAACTCGGGAGGAAGAGGTCAAAGATATCCCTCTCATGCAACCGCAACCACAAAGCAAGAAGTCTCTTGTGTCCCCAACACACCAAATAGGTGCACTAGTTCGGCGAAGAGATAGTGAAATACAGGTGGTATGAATAAGTATGAGCAGTAGCAACGGTGCCAGAAAATAGCTTGCTGGCGTGTAGTTGATGGTGGTAGTATTGCAGCAGTAGTAACGCAGTAAAACAGTAAACAAGCAGCGATAGTAGTATTTAGGAACAAGGCCTAGGGATTACACTTTCACTAGTGGACACTCTCAACATTGATCACATAACAGAATAGATAAATGCATACTCTACACTTTTGTTGGATGATGAACACATTGCGTAGGATTACACGAACCCTCAATGCCGGAGTTAACAAGCTCCACAATAATGTTCATGTTTTAGTAACCTTATAGTGTAAGATAGATCAACAGACTAAACCAAGTACTAACATAGCATGCACACTGTCACCTTCATGCATATGTAGGAGGAATAGATCACATCAATATTATCATAGCAATAGTTAACTTCGCAATCTACAAGAGATCATGATCATAGCATAAACCAAGTACTAACACGGTGCACACACTGTCACCTTTACACACGTGCAGGAGGAATAAAACTACTTTAATAACTTTGCTAGAGTAGCACATAGATAGATTGTGATACAAACTCATATGAATCTCAATCATGTAAAGCAGCTCATGAGATTATTGTATTGAGGTACATGGGAGAGATGAACCACATAGCTACCGGTACAGCCCGAGCCTCGATGGAGAACTACTCCTCCTCATGGGAGCAGCTGCGGTGATGAAGATGGCGATGGAGATGGCAGCGGTGTCGATGGAGAAGCCTTCCGGGGCACTTCCCCGTTCCGGCGGCGTGCCGGAACAGAGACTCCTGTCCCCAGATCTTGGCTTCGCGATGGCGGCGGCTGGAAGGTTTCGTGGGTTTCGTCGAACGCATCAGGGTTTTCGTGACGGAGGCTTTAAATAGGCGAAGAGATGGCGCAGGAGGGCTTCTGGGGTGGCCACACCATATGCGGCGCGGCCAGGGCCTGGCCCGCGCCGGCCTATGGTCTGGGGGCCCAGTGCCCCCTCGGGTCCTTCTCGTGTGTTCTGGATGCTTCCGGTGAAAATAGGAACCTGGCGTTGATTTCGTCCGAGAATATTTCGTTACTAGGATTTCTGAAACCAAAAACAGCAGAAAACAGAACTTGCACTTCGGCATCTTGTTAATAGGTTAGTTCCAGAAAATGCATGAATATGACATAAAGTGTGCATAAAACATGTAGATAACATCAATAATGTGGCATGGAACATAAGAAATTATCGATACGTCGGAGACGTATCAGTAGTGCACCCTGCCACTAGTCAGCCAGCAACACCTTCAGAAGTCACTCCTTTCTCCTACTGGTCGATTAAAACCTTGGTTTCGTACTAAGGGAAATCTTGCTGCTGTGCTCATCACACCTTCCTTCTTGGGGTTTCGCAACCGCTTCCACAACAAGCCAACAAAATTAGCTCGCCATCAGAGCACCTTAGTCACAGAGAAACACCAAGAAGCAATAGGGATATGCAAAGGATTGATCTCCCTAAGACGATGTGATCAAGTTACTCAACCGAAAGCCCCTCTTGATAGTGCGGTGATACGTCTCCGACGTATCGATAATTTCCTATGTTCCATGCCACATTATTGATGTTATCTACATGTTTTATGCACACTTTATGTCATATTCGTGCATTTTGGAACTAACCTATTAACAAGATGCCGAAGTGTGAGTTGCTGTTTTCTGCTGTTTTTGGTTTCAGAAATCCTAGTAACGAAATATTCTCGGAATTGGACGAAATCAACGCACAGGGTCCTATTTTGCCACGAAGCTTCCAGAAGACCGAAGAGGAGACGAAGTGGGGCCACGAGGCGGCCAAACCCTAGGGCGGCGCAGCTGGCCTTGGCCGCGCCGACCTGTGGTGTGGGGCCCTCGTGTGGCCCCCGACCTGCCCTTCCGCCTACTTAAAGCCTCCGTCGCAAAACCCCCATGCGAGAGCCACGATATGGAAAACCTTGAGACGCCGCCGCCAATCCCATCTCGGGGATTACGGAGATCCCCTCGGCACCTGCCGGAGAGGGGATTCATCTCCCGGAGGACTCTTCACCGCCATGGTCGCCTCGGGAGTGATGAGTGAGTAGTCTACCCCTGGACTATGGGTCCATAGCAGTAGCTAGATGGTTGTCTTCTCCCCATTGTGCTATCATTGTCGGATCTTGTGAGCTGCCTAACATGATCAAGATCATCTATCTGTAATTCTATATGTTGCGTTTGTTGGGATCCGATGAATAGAGAATACTTGTTATGTTGATTATCAAAGTTATGTCTATGTGTTGTTTATGATCTTGCATGCTCTCCGTTACTAGTAGATGCTCTGGCCAAGTAGATGCTTGTAACTCCAAGAGGGAGTATTTATGCTCGATAGTGGGTTCATGCCTCCATTGATATCTGGGACAGTGATAGAAAGTTCTAAGGTTGTGGATGTGCTGTTGCCACTAGGGATAAAACATTAGTGCTATGTTCAAGGATGTAGTTACTAGTTACATTACGCGCAATACTTAATGCAATTGTCTGTTGTTAGCAACTTAATACTGGAGGGGGTTCGGATGATAACCTGAAGGTGGACTTTTTAGGCATAGATGCAGTTGGATGGCGGTCTATGTACTTTGTCGTAATGCCCAATTAAATCTCACTATACTCATCATGATATGTATGTGCATGGTCATGCCCTCTTTATTTGTCAATTGCCCAACTGTAATTTGTTCACCCAACATGCTGTTTATCTTATGGGAGAGACACCTCTAGTGAACTGTGGACCCCGGTCCAATTCTCTATACTGAAATACAATCTACTGCAATACTTGTTCTACTGTTTTCTGCAAACAATCATCTTCCACACAATACGGTTAATCCTTTGTTACAGCAAGCCGGTGAGATTGACAACCTCACTGTTTCGTTGGGGCAAAGTACTTTGGTTGTGTTGTGCGGGTTCCACGTTGGCGCCGGAATCGGTGTTGCGCCGCACTACATCCCGCCGCCATCAACCTTCAACGTGCTTCTTGACTCCTACTGGTTCGATTAAACCTTGGTTTCTTGCTGAGGGAAACTTGCCGCTGTGCGCATCACACCTTCCTCTTGGGGTTCCCAATGGACGTGTCAACACGCATCAAGCAAATTTCTGGCGCCGTTGCCGGGAGATCAAGACACGCTGCAAGGGGAGTCTCCACATCGCAATCTCTTTACTTTGTTTTTGTCTTGCTTTATTTTATTTACTACTTTGTTTGCTGCACTAAATCAAAACACAAAAAATTAGTTGCTAGTTTTACTTTATTTACTGTCTTGTTTCCATATTAAAAACACAAAAAAATTAGTTACTTGTTTTACTTTACTTAATATCATGCATGTTTTTATTTCACTAGTTAAGCATAATGGAAAACAACAAAAATATGAGAGATCTTTATGAACTTTATCTTGAATTAGGACATGATGTGTTTGAAGAGAGAATTAAAAAACCCATGGAACTTTATATGCATGCTAATGGGAATGTTATTACTATGAATGCTTTGAACACCATTGTTGCTAATGCTATGGAAAATTCTAAGCTTGGGGAAGCTGGCTTTGATGAGCATGATCTTTTTAGTCCCCCAAGCATTGAGGAGAAAATTTTCTTTTATGATTACAATATGCCTCCTATATATGATGATAGCCACTTTGTTGAATTTGCTCCCACTACAACTAATAAAATTGATTATGCTTATGTGGAGAGTAATAATTTTATGCATGAGACTCATGATAAGAATTCTTTATGTGATAGTTATATTGTTGAGTTTGCTCATGATACTACTGAAAGTTATTATGAGAGAGGAAAATATGGTTGTAGAAATTTTCATGTTACTAAAATGCCTCTCTATATGCTGAAATTTTTGAAGCTACACTTGTTTTATCTTCCTATGCTTGTCACTTTGCTCTTCATGAACTTGTTTATTTACAAGATTCCTATGCATAGGAAGCATGTTAGACTTAAATGTGTTTTGAATTTGCCTCTTGATGCTCTCTTTTGCCTCAAATACTATTTCTTGCGAGTGCATCATTAAAATTACTGAGCCCATCTTAATGGCTATAAAGAAAGCACTTCTTGGGAGATAACCCATGTATTTATTTTACTACAGTACTTTTGTTTTATATTTGAGTCTTGGAAGTTTTTTACTACTGTAGCAACCTCTCCTTATCTTAGTTTTGTGTTTTGTTGTGCCAAGTAAAGTCTTTGATAGTAAAGTTCATACTAGATTTGGATTACTGCGCAGTTTCAGATTTCTTTGCTGTCACGAATTTCGACCTGCCTCCCTGTAGGTAGCTCAGAAAATTAAGCCAATTTACGTGCGTGATCCTCAGATATGTACGCAACTTTCATTCAATTTGAGCATTTTTATTTGAGCAAGTCTGGTGCCTCGATAAAATTCGTCAATACGAACTGTTCTGTTTTGACAGATTCTGCCTTTTATTTCGCATTACCTCTTTTGCTATGTTGGATGAATTTCTTTGATCCATTAATGTCCAGTAGCTTTATGCAATGTCCAGAAGTGTTAAGAATGATTGTGTCACCTCTGAACATGTTAATTTTTATTGTCACTAACCCTCTAATGAGTTGTTCTAAGTTTGGTGTGGAGGAAGTTTTCAAGGATCAAGAGAGGAGTATGATGCAACATGATCAAGGAGAGTGAAAGCTCTAAGCTTGGGGATGCCCGGTGGTTCACCCCTGCATATATCAAGAAGACTCAAGCGTCTAAGCTTGGGGATGCCCAAGGCATCCCCTTCTTCATCAAAAATTATCAGGTTCCTCCCCTGAAACTATATTTTTATTCCATCACATCTTATGTGCTTTTCTTGGAGCGTCGGTTTGTTTTTGTTTTTTGTTTTGTTTGAATAAAATGGATCCTAGCATTCACTTTATGGGAGAGAGACACGCTCCGCTGTAGCATATGGACAAGTATGTCCTTAGTTTCTACTCATAGTATTCATGGCGAAGTTTCTTCTTCGTTAAATTGTTATATGGTTGGAATTGGAAAATGATACATGTAGTAATTGCTATTAATGTCTTGGGTAATGTGATACTTGGCAATTGTTGTGCTCATGTTTAAGCTCTTGCATCATATGCTTGGCACCCATTAATGAAAAAATACATAGAGCATGCTAAAATTTGGTTTGCATATTTGGTTTCTCTAGAGTCTAGATAATTTCTAGTATTGAGTTTGAACAACAAGGAAGACGGTGTAGAGTCTTATAATGTTTTCAATATGTCTTTTATGTGAGTTTTGCTGCACCGGTTCATCCTTGTGTTTGTTTCAAATAAGCCTTGCTAGCCTAAACCTTGTATCGAGAGGGAATACTTCTCATGCATCCAAAATACTTGAGCCAACCACTATGCCATTTGTGTCCACCATACCTACCTACTACATGGTATTTTCCGCCATTCCAAGTAAATTGCTTGAGTGCTACCTTTAAAATTCCATCATTCACCTTTGCAATATATAGCTCATGGGACAAATAGCTTAAAAACTATTGTGGTATTGAATATGTAATTATGCACTTTATCTTTTATTAAGTTGCTTGTTGTGCGATAACCATGTTCACTGGGGACGCCATCAACTACTCTTTGTTGAATTTCATGTGAGTTGCTATGCATGTTCGTCTTGTCTGAAGTAAGAGCGATCTACCACCTTATGGTTAAGCATGCATATTGTTAGAGAAGAACATTGGGCCGCTAACTAAAGCCATGATCCATGGTGGAAGTTTCAGTTTTGGACATATATCCTCAATCTCATATGAGAAAATTATTAATTATTGTTACATGCTTATGCATAAAAGAGGAGTCCATTATCTGTTGTCTATGTTGTCCCGGTATGGATGTCTAAGTTGAGAATAATCAATAGTGAGAAATCCAATGCGAGCTTTCTCCTTAGACCTTTGTACGGGCGGCATAGAGGTACCCCTTTGTGACACTTGGTTAAAACATGTGCATTGCGATGATCCGGTAGTCCAAGCTAATTAGGACAAGGTGCGGGCATATTAGTATACTATGCATGAGGCTTGCAACTTGTAAGATATAATTTACATGATACATATGCTTTATTACTACCGTTGACAAAATTGTTTCATGTTTTCAAAATCAAAGCTCTAGCACAAATATAGCAATGCTTTTTCCTATGGAGGACCATTCTTTTACTTTCAATGTTGAGTCAGTTCACCTATTTCTCTCCACCTCAAGAAGCAAACACTTGTGTGAACTGCATTGATTCCTACATACTTGCTTATTGCACTTATTATATTACTCTATGTTGACAATATCCATGAGATGTACATGTTACAAGTTGAAAGCAACCGCTGAAACTTAATCTTCCTTTGTGTTGCTTCAATGCCTTTACTTTGAATTATTGCTTTATGAGTTAACTCTTATGCAAGACTTATTGATGCTTGTCTTGAAGTGCTATTCATGAAAAGTCTTTGCTATATGATTCACTTGTTTACTCATGTCATATACATTGTTTTGATCGCTGCATTCACTACATATGCTTTACAAATAGTATGATCAAGGTTATGATGGCATGTCACTCCAGAAATTATCTGTGTTATCGTTTTACCTGCTCGGGACGAGCAGAACTAAGCTTGGGGATGCTGATACGTCTCGACGTATCGATAATTTCTTATGTTCCATGCCACATTATTGATGTTATCTACATGTTTTATGCACACTTTATGTCATATTCGTGCATTTTCTGGAACTAACCTATTAACAAGATGTCGAAGTGCCATTCCTGTCTGCTGTTTTGGTTTCAGAAATCCTAGTAACGAAATATTCTCGAATTGGACGAAATCAACGCCCGGGTCCTATTTTGCCACGAAGCTTCGAGAAGACCGAAGAGGAGACGAAGTGGGGCCACGAGGCGGCCAAACCCTAGGGCGGCGCGGCTGGCCCTTGGCCGCGCTGACTGTGGTGTGGGGCCCTCGTGTGGCCCCTGACCTGCCCTTCCGCCTACTTAAAGCCTCCGTCGCGAAACCCCCAGTACCGAGAGCCACGATACGGAAAGCCTTACTGAGACACCACCGCCAATCCCATCTCGGGGGATTCAGGCACCCTGCGGAGAGGGGATTCATCTCCGGAGGACTCTTCACCGCCATGGTCGCCTCCGGAGTGATGAGTGAGTAGTCTACCCCTGGACTATGGGTCCATAGCGTAGCTAGATGGTTGTCTTCTCCCCATTGTGCTATCATTGTCGGATCTTGTGAGCTGCCTAACATGATCAAGATCATCTATCTGTAATTCTATATGTTGCGTTTGTTGGGATCCGATGAATAGAGAATACTTGTTATGTTGATTATCAAAGTTATGTCTATGTGTTGTTTATGATCTTGCATGCTCTCCGTTACTAGTAGATGCTCTGGCCAAGTAGATGCTTGTAACTCCAAGAGGGAGTATTTATGCTCGATAGTGGGTTCATGCCTCCATTGATATCTGGGACAGTGACAGAAAGTTCTAAGGTTGTGGATGTGCTGTTGCCACTAGGGATAAAACATTAGTGCTATGTTCAAGGATGTAGTTACTAGTTACATTACGCGCAATACTTAATGCAATTGTCTGTTGTTAATACTGGAGGGGGTTCGGATGATAACCTGAAGGTGGACTTTTTAGGCATAGATGCAGTTGGATGGCGGTCTATGTACTTTGTCGTAATGCCCAATTAAATCTCACTATACTCATCATGATATGTATGTGCATGGTCATGCCCTCTTTATTTGTCAATTGCCCAACTGTAATTTGTTCACCCAACATGCTGTTTATCTTATGGGAGAGACACCTCTAGTGAACTGTGGACCCCGGTCCAATTCTCTATACTGAAATACAATCTACTGCAATACTTGTTCTACTGTTTTGCAAACAATCATCTTCCACACAATACGGTTAATCCTTTGTTACAGCAAGCCGGTGAGATTGACAACCTCACTGTTTCGTTGGGGCAAAGTACTTTGGTTGTGTTGTGCAGGTTCCACGTTGGCGCCGGAATCTCTGGTGTTGCGCCGCACTACATCCCGCCGCCATCAACCTTCAACGTGCTTCTTGACTCCTACTGGTTCGATTAAACCTTGGTTTCTTGCTGAGGGAAACTTGCCGCTGTGCGCATCACACCTTCCTCTTGGGGTTCCCAACGGACGTGTCAACCACACGCATCATGCGGCTATCTATCCTATAACCCAGTCTCCTAACAACCACCTTGAGACCGGCAAAAAGGAAAACCTAGCAAGACCATACCTTTTCCTTGCGCATCCCACTTGATTTTGATGACAACGCTTCAAGTTCCATCAAGCCGGAGTGCAATACTTGATCATTGTTGTTTCGTGAAGACTCATGATTTGCTCCCCCATATGCCACTATGGGATAGATTCACTAAGCACATCTTCACATGTCCATTATCACAAAATGGATGGAAAGCTTCAAGCATATGATCCTCTTGAGATGCTTGATGACCCACAAGTATAGGGATCGCAACAGTCTTCGAGGGAAGTAAAACCCAATTTATTGATTCGACACAAGGGGAGCCAAAGAATATTTGTAAGCCTTAACAGCGGAGTTGTCAATTCAGCTGCACCTGGAAACAGACTTGCTCGCAAGAGTTTATCAGTAGTAACAGTTTTATAGCAGTAGTAGTAGTGAAATATCAGCAGCAGAGTAACAAAGACAGCAGTAGTGATTATAGTAAACAGCAGGATTAAAATACTGTAGGCACAGGGATGGATGAATGGGCGTTTCATGGATGAGAGAAACTCATGTAACAATCAAGATAGGGCATTTGCAGATAATAATAAAACGGTATCCAAGTACTAGTCAATCCATAGGCATGTGTTCCGTATTTAGTCGTACGTGCTCGCAATGAGAAACTTGCACAACATCTTTTGTCCTACCAGCCGGTGGCAGCCGGGCCTCTAGGGAATCTACTGGAAATTAAGGTACTCCTTTTAATAGAGCACCGGAGCAAAGCATTAACACTCCGTGAACACATGTGATCCTCATATCACAGCCTTCCCCTCCGGTTGTCCCAATTTCTGTCACTTTGGGGCCTCGGGTTCCGGACAGCAACATGTGTATACAACTTGCATGTAAGATCATAAAACAATGAATATCATCATGAAACAATAACATGTTCAGATCTGAGATCATGGCACTCGGGCCCTAGTGACAAGCATTAAGCATAACAAGTTGCAACAATATCATAAAAGTACCAACTACGGATACTAGGCACTATGCCCTAACAATCTTATGCTATTACATGACCAATCTCATCCAATCCCTACCATCCCCTTCAGCCTACAGCGGGGGAATTACTCACACATGGATGGGGGAAACATGGCTGGTCGATGGAGAGGCGTCGGTGGTGATGATGGCGATGATCTCCTCCAATTTCCCGTCCCGGCGGAGTGCTAGAACGGAGTTTCTGGTCCCGAGACGAAGTTTCGCGATGGCGGCGGTGTTTTGGATGTTTTCTGGCGATTTCGTCTAACCCCCGTGTGTTTTTAGGTCGAAACCCTTAAGTAGTCCAGAGGGGAGCACCTGGGGCTGCGAGGCGCCGCCACCATAGGCCGGCGCGGCCCGGGCCTGCGCCGCGGTGGGGTGGCTACCTCGTGGCCCCCCTCCGGGTCTTCTAGCTCCGTTATTCTTCGTGAAAATAGGCCCATTGGAATTAATCCCGGGGATTTTCCTGAAAGTTGAGTTTCTGCACAAAAACGAGACACCAGAGCAATTCTGCTGAAAACAGCGTTAGTCCGTGTTAGTTGTATCCAAAATACACAAATTAGAGGTAAAACAATAGCAAAAGTGTTCGGGAAAGTAGATACGTTTTGGACGTATCAACTCCCCCAAGCTTAGCTTATTGCTTGTCCTCAAGCAATTTAGTTAACAACTGAGTGCGATAAAAGAACTTTCACGAGCACATTTGTTCATATGATGTAAATATTCTCATGATATGGGCAAGTACTTAAGCAATTCATAATAAGATACATGCAAATAAAGTCATCTAATAGCTATGTCAATCATGGAAAAGGTACCAACAAATTAATAATAAGCATCATGAATCATGTCTATCAGCAGGATTGCAATGTTCATAAAAGGATATGATAAAGTGGTATCTCGCTTGCCCGTATTTGTACAGCAAAACATAAATGCTCGGGCACCTTTGAAGTTCATGGAAAGATTGGAAGTAGAGATTATCAAAGATAAAAGCATCAAAGTTATACCACAATTAATCACATTTTGGGACAAGCATGTTATACTAAGAATGACAGTTGTGCTCTCAAGAAAGTGCTCAAAGAAAGGATGATGACTCAACATAAAAGTAAAAGATTGACCCTTCGCAGAGGGAAGCAGGGATTAACATGTGCTAGAGCTTTTCATTTTTTTAAACAGGAGTAAAATTGTTTTGAGAGGTGTTTGTTGTTATCAACGAATGATAGTGGGCACTCTAACTACCTCATCAACCAGACTTCCAGAGCGGCTCCCATGAAGGACGTTATCTCTACCAGCAAGGTAGATCATCCCTCTTCTCTTTTGTTTACACATGTATTTTAGTTTCATTATGGATGACACTCCCCCCAACCTTTGCTTACACAAGCCATGGCTAACCGAATCCTCGGGTGCCTTCCAACATTCTCATACCATGGAGGAGTGTCTATTTGCATTTTAAGTTGCTTACTGATAAATCAAGGCAAAACATGTGAAGAGAATTATTGATGAAAGTTAATTAATTGGGGCTGGGAACCCCGTTGCCAGCTCTTTTTGCAAAATTATTGGATAAGCGGATGTGCCACTAGTCCATTGGTGAAAGTCTGTCAGGAGTAAATGACAAGATTGAAAGATAAACACCACATACTTCCTCATGAGCTATAAAACATTAACACAAATTGAGAAGCATTTTGAAGGTTTAAAGGTAGCACATGAGAATTTACTTGGAATGGTTTGAAATGCCATGCATAGGTATTTATGGTGGACACTTTGGAATAACTTGGTTTTCAGGGGTTTGGAAGCACGAGCAGCGTTCCCGCTCAGTACAAGTGAAGGCTAGCAATAGACTGGGAAGCGACAATCAAGAGAGCAGTAACTGTCATAATCATGCTTGCGACAAAATAAATTAACAGAGGCATAAAAGTGATACAAGAACTCTGAGGTGAAGTAAATCATCGAGGCTTAATTGACTTTTGTTCAGTCATATGCATGCGTGAGCATGTGCCAAGTTGATTCAAGTGAATTATTCAGAGGAGGATACCACAATGTCATACCTATCTATGAATAAAGCAATGCAAGCAAATATTTATGATATGCTACTCATATTAATAAATTGGAGCTAAACATGAGAGATCATGAACTACTAGACTTTCTTAAATGACATATACCTCACATGAACCAACTAAGCATGCTCACATGGATGAGTATATGTACAAAAATGAAAACAAATAGAGTTCATACCAGCCTCTCACCACAATCGGATTGTCGTAGATCGTCATTATTGCCTTTCACTTGTGTAGCTTGAATAATATGGAATGAAAACCAAGCTGAAGGAGATATGCCCTAGAGGCAATAATAAAATGGTTATTATTTATATCTTTATGTTTATGATAAATGTTTATATATCATGCTATAATTGTATTAACCGAAACATTAGTACATGTGTGATATGTAGACAACAAGAAGTCCCTAGTATGCCTCTTAAACTAGCTTGTTGATTAATGGATGATTAGTTTCATAATCATGAACATTGGATGTTATTAATAACAAGGTTATATCATTATATGAATGATGTAATGGACACACCCAATTAAGCGTAGCATAAGATCTCGTCATTAAGTTATTTGCTATAAGCTTTCGATACATAGTTACCTAGTCCTTATGACCATGAGATCATGTAAATCACTTATACCGGAAAGGTACTTTGATTACATCAAACGCCACTGCGTAAATGGGTGGTTATAAAGGTGGGATTAAGTATCCGGAAAGTATGAGTTGAGGCATATGGATCAACAGTGGGATTTGTCCATCCCGATGACGGATAGATATACTCTGGGCCCTCTCGGTGGAATGTCGTCTAATGTCTTGCAAGCATATGAATAAGTTCATAAGAGACCACATACCACGGTACGAGTAAAGAGTACTTGTCAGGAGACGAGGTTGAACAAGGTATAGAGTGATACCGAAGATCAAACCTCGGACAAGTAAAATATCGCGTGACAAAGGGAATTGGTATTGTATGTGAATGGTTCATTCGATCACTAAAGTCATCGTTGAATATGTGGGAGCCATTATGGATCTCCAGATCCCACTATTGGTTATTGGTCGGAGTGAGTACTCAACCATGTCCGCATAGTTCACGAACCGTAGGGTGACACACTTAAAGTTGGATGTTGAAATGGTAGAACTTGAATATGGAATGGAGTTCGAATATTTGTTCGGAGTCCCGGATGAGATCCCGGACATCACGAGGAGTTCCGGAATGGTCCGGAGAATAAGATTCATATATAGGATGTCATTTTATGTGAATTAAAATGTCGCGGAAGGTTCTATGGAAGGTTCTAGAAGATTCTAGAAAAGTCCGGAAGAAACCACCAAGGAAGGTGGAGTCCACATGGGACTCCACCTCCATGGCCGGCCAACCCTAGTGGGGGTGGAGTCCCAAGTGGACTCCCCCTTAGGGGGCCGGCCACCCCCCCATATGGGAGGTGGAACTCCCACCTCTAGTGGGAGTCCTAGCTTGGCTAGGTTTCCCCTCCATATGGAAGGTTTTTGGTTCGGGTCTTATTCGAAGACTTGGAGACCAACTCTTGGGGTTCCACCTATATAATGAGGGCCAAGGGGGAGGGGGCCGGCCACCTCAAACACCACCAAGGTGGCCGCACCCCATAGTGGCCGGCGCCCCCTCTCCCCAAACCCTAGCCGCCCCGCTCCTCCACTTCCCGCACGCTTAGCGAAGCTCCGCCGGACTTCTCCACCACCACCGACACCACGCCGTCGTGCTGTCGGATTCAAGAGGAGCTACTACTTCCGCTGCCCGCTGGAATGGGGAGGTGGACGTCGTCTTCATCAACAACCGAACGTGTGACCGAGTACGGAGGTGCTGCCCGTTCGTGGCGCCGGAACCGATCGTGATCAAGATCTTCTACGCGCTTTTGCAAGCGGCAAGTGAACGTCTACCGCAGCAACAAGAGCCTCCTCTTGTAGGCTTTGGAATCTCTTCAAGGGTGAGACTCGATACCCCCTCGTTGCTACCGTCTTCTAGATTGCATCTTGGCTTGGATTGCGTGTTCGCGATAGGAAAAATTTTGTTTTCTATGCAATGTTATCCTACAACTCCAACCATCGAAGACCGATGAACTCCATAGTGAACTTTACAAAACCAAAGAAGAACAACAAATATTTTTGGTGTTTTTGAATTGGAAACAAGAACAAAAGGAAACAAGCAAATAAAGCAAAATCTTTTTGGATTTTCTTATAGCAAACCAACGATAGCAAATAAAGCAAAATAGGAACAAGAAACCAAAATAAACAAATGGTGAAGAGAAACAACAGAAATATTTTTGGTCTTTTTGTGTTTTAGGAAAGAAACAAAGCAAAAACAAGAAAATGAAAACTAAAAGAGTCACATAAACACAAAGCAGCAGAAATTCGTCAAACTTGACAGCAGTACAGTAATCGATTTTTACAAAAATCTTCCGGTGCCCAGCTCAAAAAGTGTGAAACTAATGAAAGTTAGATAACAACCTGGGAAACATGCACAAAAATTGGCTTCGCAAAATAACGTTCTGGCTGTTTTTGAGAATTTTTTTGGTATCAGTCCAGAATCTGTTTTCAATCAGCACCTCCCCAAATATCATCTCCCTCTTATTAGAAAACCACTTTAAGAAGCTAAACAAGTATGTACAAGTATCCAGCAATTGTAATATGCAATGAATGAGTGATGCCGGTATACCTCCCCCAAGCTTAGGCTTTTGGCCTAAGTGGAGATCAACCCCAGCGAGGGTCAGGGTTCCACGCCGGTGGATCATACATGGTGTGGTCATAATAAGGTCCCTGTGCAGAAGAAAAGGGTGAAGGCTCCACATGCCTAAAATGTTGATGTGAAGAGCTTGCTGCATCGGATGACAAGTCGAGGTGTTCCTCGGCCTCCTCCGTGCCGTCCCTTGCATGATGGCTATCCCCCTCTATGTATGCATTTAGTTCATCTTCCGTGACCGACCAATTTTTCCTGGAATCAAGGTTAAACAAAGCAGGTGCAGGCAATCCTACTAGTTTTTCAGTTCTTTTAGTTGTTCTCCAATTTTTCTTGTAAAATGTTATCTCATAAGACAGGTTACTCAGATTAGACCAATTAGAAACAAAGTCATGTTTTATCATGGAAACAATATCAAGTTTCTCTACAGAGAGCTGAACATCAAGAGGGTGAGGTTCTACACCATGCATAGCTAATAAACGAGAGGCGATGAGACCTCCACAAATTCCTCCCTTCTCACGGTTAGTAGCAAGTCTAAAGGCTATCAAAGCACCCAAGTTATAAGTCCTATCACCTTGCAATGCAGCAGCTAGGAAAGCTAAATCCTGGATAGATAACTTATTTGCATTCTATCTAGCAAGAACGCACTTGGTGATGAAATAAGCAAAGTAGCGAATAGCCGGGAGTTGAATGCTACGAATTTTACCACTCTCTTCTTAGAAGCTTCTCCCTTGACAGATCTTCTTGTATAGACTCGAGAGTTCCTGCGACATCCCCCTAATCTTCTCACAAGATCCCCATTGTGGCACTCTAATAGCTGCACAAAAATCATCAAAAGGCAAGTTGATAGTTTTATTATAAATTTTATATCGAACCATGGGGTTAGGTTGGGACCAATGGAATTCAAAATCCTGCACCACTGACATGGTTAGTTTTGCATATTGGTAAGGTTCACCAACAACAAAACTTTCCAACCCTGCATTGGAAATCAGATTTTGAACATCTTGCAAGATTCCTGCACTCCTCATAAAATCAGTGCATGGGTAGTACGAGGGGTATACTCCCTCTTCGCGGTGAACTCTCATAACCTGTTGCACCTCCAATTCTTGTTGGTTGAGTTGGTGCCTATTCCACTCCATTTTCTGAAATCTCTCTCTCATGTACCTCAATACAATGATCTTATGAATTGCCTTGCACGATTGAGATCCATATGATGAGCTTTGTATCACTATTAATCTATGTGCTACTCTAGTGATGTTATTAAAGTAGTCTATTCCTCCTTCATGATGTAAAGGTGACGGTGTGTGCATCATGTAGTTCTTGGCGTAGGTTATGATTGTAATCTCTTGTAGATTATGGAGTTAACTATTACTATGATAGTATTGATGTGATCTATTCCCCCTTTCATAGCTTAAAGGTGACAGTGTGTATGCTATGTTAGTACTCGGTCTAAATTGCAATGATCTATTATGCTCTAAAGGTTACTTAAATATGAACATCGAATGTTGTGGCGCTTGTTAACTCCGGCTTGAGGGAGCTCTTGTAGCCCTACACAATGAATGGTGTTTGTTATCAAACAAGAGTATATGTAGCACAAGTGAGGAGAAGTTATTTATTTATTATGTGATCAATGTTGAGAGTGTCCACTAGTGAAAGTAGGATCCCTAGGCCTTGTTTCCAAGCACTGAAACTCCGTTTATTTACTGTTCTGTTGCATGTTTACTCGCTGCCATCTTTATTTCAGATTGCTATTACCACTCATATTCATCCATATCACTTGCATCTTACTATCTCTTCGCCGAACTAGTGCACCTATACATCTGACAAGTGTATTAGGTGTGTTGGGGACACAAGAGACTTCTTGTATCGTAATTGCAGGGTTGCTTGAGAGGGATATCTCTGACCTCTACGGCTCTACCTCCCTGAGTTCGATAAACCTTGGGTTATTCACTTAAGGAAACTTCTGCTGTTCTACAAACCTCTGCTCTTGGAAGCCCAACACTGTCTACAGGAATAGAAGCGTGCGTAGAGATCAAGCTATTTTGGCGCCGTTGCCGGGGATCGAAGAAAGAAGTTACACCACGAAGAATTCCTCACGGCAACAAGCTATTTTCTGGCGCTGTTAGGGAGGTAAGGTAAAAGGTATTCACATCCTCCGACTACTAAGCTATTTCCTAGCACTATTGCCGGTGTGTGAGTGCTCGAAGGTATTTCCTTTAGATCCTGCAATTATATCTTTTTGTTTCTTGTTTTCACTAGTTAGGCTTAATGGAAAACAACAACAAAATGAGAGATCTTTATGAACTTTATCTTGAATTAGGACATGATGTGTTTGAAGAGAGAATTAAAAAACCCATGGAACTTTATATGCATGCTAATGGGAATGTTATTAGTATGAATGCTTTGAACACCATTGTTGCTAATGCTATGGAAAATTCTAAGCTTGGGGAAGCTGGTTTTGATGAGCATGATATTTTTAGTCCCCCAAGTTTTGAGGAGAAAATTTTCTTTGATGATACTTTACCTCCCATTTATGATGATTATAATGATAGTTATGGTAGTTTTACTCCCACTATTACTAATAAAATTGATTATGCTTATGTGGAGAGTAATAATTTTATGCATGTAGCTCATGATAAGAATGTTTCATGTGATAGTTATATTGTTGAGTTTGTTCATGATGCTACTGAAAGTTATTATGAGAGAGGGAAACATGGTTATATGCATCTTAATAATATCTATGTTGAGAATCTTGAAGTTACTCGTGTTTTATCTTCCTATGCTTGTCACTTTGTTCTTCATGAATTTATTTGTGTACAAGATTCCTTTTCATAGGAAGTGGGTTAGGCTTAAATGTGTTTTGAATTTGCTTCTTGATGCTCTCTTTTGCTTCAATTCTTATTTCTTATGTGAGCATCATTAAAATTGCTGAGCCCATCTTAATGGCTATAAAGAAAGCACTTCTTGGAAGATAACCCATGTTTTTATTTTGCTACTGTTTTGTTGTGTCTTGGAAGTTGTTACTACTGTAGCAACCTCTCCTTATCTTTACTTTATTGCATTGTCGTGCCAAGTAAAGTCTTTGATAGTAATGTTGATACTAGATTTGGATTACTACGCAGAAACAGATTTCTTGTTGTCACAAATTTGAGTAGAATTCTCTGTAGGTAGCTCAGAAAAATCTGCCAATTTACGTGCGTGATCCTCAGATATGTACGCAACTTTCATTCAATTTGAGCTTTTTCATCTGAGCAAGTTAAGTGCCCCAGAAAAATTCGTCTTTACGGACTGTTCTGTTTTGACAGATTCTGCCTTTTATTTCGCATTGCTGTTTTGCTATGTTTGATGGATTTCTTTGTTCCATTAACTTCCAGTAGCTTTGGGCAATGTCCAGAAGTGTTAAGAATGATTGTGTTACCTCTGAACATGTGAATTTTTGATTATGCACTAACCTCTAATGAGTTTGTTTCGAGTTTGGTGTGGAGGAAGTTTTCAAGGGTCAAGAGACACTACAAGAAAAGCTGCCATGGCCGACGAAGTTGAAGTCATGCCGTGGTTGCTGGTGTACCATGGCCGACGATTGGTCTCTCCGTTGTGCATGTCAAAACGTTTTTCTCGTTTTTGAGGCCACCTAGCCCGACGAAAGCGGCCAAAACGTGGCGTATGGTGTCCCGGGACGTGGTGCATCTCGAAATCTCGGGTTCGCCGGCCGAGTCAACGCAAATCCGCACCGCCGAGGGATGTAGGGCCCAGATGGCAGCCTCTCTGGCATTGTTTTTTTCTCGATCGCGCCATCTCGTTCAACGCTCTCCGATCGAGCCGTTTACGATGCAGGATCATGGGTCCCGCATGTCATCCTCTACGAACAAAAATTCTTTCTATTCTTGGATTTTTTGACCCCCTGATTTCTGGCTACTTCCTTTTTGTTTTGATCTCTTGCCGCCTTGGAAACGTTGAGACTGCTGCTAAATGGGACCCGCATGTCATCCTCTATGTGCAATCAACTTTCTTTTCTTGGAGTTTTTTGGCACCTCATATTTGGTCACTTGCCTTTTTCTTTCGATCCTGCTGCCTCTCAAACGGTGATACCGCTGCTGCTAAATGGGACCCGCATGTCATCCTCTATGTACTATAAAACTTTCTTTTCTTGAATTATTTTTGGCACCTCATATTTGGTCACTTGCCTTTTTCTTTCGATCCCGTGCAGCCTCTCAAACGGTGATACCGCTGCTGCTAAATGGGACCCGCATGTCATCCTCTATGTACTACAAAACTTTCTTTTCTTGAATTATTTTTGGCTCCTCATATTTGGTCACTTGCCTTTTTCTTTCGATCCCGTGCAGCCTCTCAAACGGTGATACCGCTGCTGCTAAATGGGACCCGCATGTCATCCTCTATGTACTATAAAACTTTCTTTTCTTGAATTATTTTTGGCTCCTCATATTTGGTCACTTGCCTTTTTCTCGATCCTGCCGCCTCTCAAACGGTGATACCGTTGCTGCTAAATGGGACCCGCATGTCATCCTCTATGTACTATAAAACTTTCTTTTCTTGAATTATTTTTGGCTCCTCATATTTGGTCACTTGCCTTTTTCTTTCGATCTCATGCCACGTTTGAAACGTTGAGGAACCTGCAGGCTCATGGGACCCGCATGTCATCCTCTATGTACTATAAAAGTTCATTTTCTTGGTTTTTTTCACCCTCTGATTTTTGGCTATTTCCTTTTTCTTTTGATCCCCTGCCGCCTTTGAAACGTTGAGGACTCTGCTGGCTCATAGGTCCCACATGTCAGCCTCTATGTACAATCAAGTTTCTTTTCTTGAATTATTTTTGGATCCTGATATTTGGTCACTTGCCTATTTCTTTCGATCTCATGCCACGTTTGAAACGTTGAGGAACCTGCTGGCTCATGGGACCCGCATGTCATCCTCTATGTACTACAAAAGTTCATTTTCTTGGTTTTTTTCACCCTCTGATTTTTGGCTATTTCCTTTTTCTTTTGATCCCCTGCCGCCTTTGAAAGTTGAGGACTCTGCTGCCTCATAGGTCCCACATGTCAGCCTGTATGAACGATAAAGCTTTCCTTTCTTGGAGTTTTTTTACCCCCTAATTTCTGGCTACTTTCTTTTTCTTTTGATCTCAAGCCGCATTTGAAACGTTGGGACAGCTGCTGCAAAATGGGACCCGCATGTCATCCTCTATGTACAATAAAAGTTTCTTTTCTTGGATTATGTTTCACCCTCTGATTTTTGGTCACTTGCCTTTTTTTTCGATCTCATGCCGCCTTTGAAAACGTTGAGGAACCTGCTGGCTCATGGGACCCGCATGTCATCCTCTATGTACTAAAAGTTTCTTTTCTTGGTTTTTTTCACCCTCTGATTTTTGGCTATTTCTTTTTTCTTTTGATCCCTGCCGCCTTGGAAACGTTGACTAATCTGCTGGCTCATGGGACCCGCATGTCATCCTCTATGTCCATCAACTTTCTTTTCTTGGAGTTTTTACCCCCTAATTTGGCTACTTTCTTTTTCTTTTGATCTCAAGCCGCATTTGAAACGTTGGGACCGCTGCTGCAAAATGGGACCCGCATGTAATTCTCCATGTACAATAAAAGTTTCTTTTCTTGGATTATTTTTCACCCTCATTTTTGGTCACTTGCCTTTTTCTTTCGATCCCCTGCCGCCTTGGAAACGTTGAGTAAGCTGCTGACTCATGGGACCCGCATGTCATCCTCTATGTACAATCAACTTTCTTTTTCTTTTGATCTCAAGCCGCATTTGAAACGTTGAGACCGCTGCTGCTAAATGGGACCCGCATGTCATCCTCTATGCACAATAAATTTTCTTTTCTTGGATTATCTTTGGCTCCTGATATTTTGTCACTTGCCTTTTTCTTTCGATCTCAAGCCGCCTTTGAAACGTTGAGTAAGCTGCTGGCTCATGGGTCCCGCATGTCATCATCTACGAACAATAAAAGTTTCCTTTCTTGGAGTTATTTTTACCCCTAATTTTTGGCTACTTCCTTTTTCTTTTGATCCCTGCCGCCTTTGAAACGTTGAGGATTCTGCTGGCTCATGGGTCCCACATGTCAGCCTCTATGAACAATAAACCTTTCCTTTCTTGGAGTTATTTTGACCTCTAATTTCTGGCTATTTCGCCTTTTTTAAAATCCTGTGTCGCCTTGGAAACGTTGAGAATGCTGCTGCCTCATGGGTCCCGCATGTCATCCTCTCAGAACGATAAATGTTTCTTTTTTTTGGATTTTTTTACCAACTGATTTTTTTCCGATCCTCTGCCGTCTTTAAAATGTTGACGACGCTGCTGGCTCATGGGTCCCCGATGTCAGCCTCCCCGTACAAGAAACATGTGATATCTTGATTATTTTGCAGACAATAAACAGTGTATTTCGCTCTGAGCTATTGCAAACGGAAAAAAATAAATCTTTACTTTTAAATAAACAAACTTATATGTTGAATCTCCTTGTTTTTTGTTTTCGCGAAGCATAGGACTTTCCTGTTTTGGAGTGGGCTCAAATTGTACGAGTCCAAAAGCGTCCAGCAGGATAGTTCGAAAGCCCAGACGGCCAGATGCAGCCCAATTGAAATCTTTCTTTTCTTGGATTTTTTGAGCCCCTGATTTCTGGCTACTTCCTTTTTTGGAAACGTTGAACGCTGCTGCAAAATAGGACCCGCATGTCATCCTCTATGTACAATAAAGTTTTTTCTTGGATTATTTTTGGCTCCTGATATTTGGTCACTTGCATTTTCTTTTGATCTCATGCCGTCTTTGAAACGTTGACAAAAATGGGACCCGCATGTCATCCTCTATGTACAATAAAAATTACTTTTCTTGGATTATTATTTTTGGCCCCTGATATTTGGTCACTTGTCTTTTTCTTTCGATCTCATGCCACGTTTGAAACGTTGAGGAACCTGCAGCTCATGGGACCCGCATGTCATCCTCTATGTACTATAAAAGTTCATTTTCTTGGTTTTTTTCACCCTCTGATTTTTGGCTATTTCCTTTTTCTTTTGATCCCCTGCCGCCTTGGAAACGTCGAGTAAGCTGCTGCAAAATGGGACCCACATGTCATCCTCTATGTACAATCAACTTTCTTTTCGTGGCTACTTTCTTTTTCTTTTGATCTCAACTCTCAAGCCGCATTTGAAACGTTGAGACCGCTGCTGCAAAATAGGACCCACATGTCATCCTCAATGTAAAATAAAAGTTTCTTTTCTTGGATTATTTTCACCCTCTGATTTTTGGCTATTTCCTTTTTTCTTTCGATCCCCTGCTGCCTTGGAAACGTTGAGGATGCTGCTGCCTCATGGGTCCCACATGTCATCCACTATGAACAATAAAAGTTTCTTTTCTTCGATTTTTTCACCCTCTGCTTTTTGGCTATTTCTTTTTCTTTTGATCCCATGCCGCCTTGGAAACGTTGAGGATGCTGCTTCCTAATGGGACCCGCATGTCATACTCTATGTACAATAAAAGTTTCTTTTTTTGGATTATTTTTGGCTCCTGATATTTGGTGACTTGCCTTTTTCTTTCAATCTCATGCCGCCTCTCAAACATTGAGTAAGCTGTTGGCTCATGGGACCCGCATGTCATTAACTATGTACAATAAAAGCCCATTTCTAGTTATTGGGCTTCGATAGCCTGAGCAAGTAGGCCTATAGCAAATACCATGTAGATGGCCGTTGGAACCCAAAAGTATTTGTTGCCTAGACTTAGATGCCAAACTCAGCCTTATTGACATGAACCTTGCTATGCACACGACAATTTCAGTCCGATCCGTGTACGCAACACAAGATCAAACCCAACGTGTGAGGAAGCAGGTGGCAGCACACCTCCAGATGCTCAATCGTACACATATCATATAGGAGTTGTCGTATGTACATTAGTTCCGTATTGACATGTTTTTTTTTGGTTCACATGTGGGGTCCGCACAGTCACCTAGGTCGCACATCAACTTCTTTGCTCATAGTTGATGCATGTTTAGTGGCCTGCAGCAAGAATCGCTGCCCCCAGGGATGTACTTTACCCTTTAGCGGCGAAAAAAATAGGAATGGTCCTCTCATGACTATGATCAACAAGAGGTGGCTATATTATAAAGGACGTACACACATTGTAATTATAGTGCTGAAATAAAGTCAATCCTAAAACAGCCATGCATGGGTTATAATATGAAGGCAACACGAAATACAAAAGCAGGGCAGTGTTCAAATAAACTGATTCAAACTAGTACATACTAAAAACAGTGTACTACTTCTCAACACTTCAAGCATAATAAAAAAGTGTGTCAGTGTTTTTTTAAAGGTAACACCGAACGGGCAATGTTTAAAGCAGGCTTAAACCACATAGCCGCTTGTCGGACACTACCCCAACTATCTCTGGGAAGGCTGATAACTCCCACAGTCTCACCTTCATCTGGCTGGAGGTTGCAGCGCAAAATTTTAGGGTATTGATTATGAAGATACTTCCGGTATGCTGTGTAGACGCAGTTTTTCCTCATGAATGGAACCAATGTGCCATCAGGAGCTTTGGATTCACGCTTCTTCAGGTTGGCAATGATCGGGTAATTGAGTCCGAGGAACAGAGAGTGGTCGCCGAGGCTGTTAACCTGCCTCCAATGAAAGTCCCCTGCACGTGCTGCAACGAACAGAGATATGGGATCCTGCTCAAAGACGTAGGTGGCAACAGGAGGATACTGCCGTAGCTGAAGCCCATTAGCAGCATAGGGAATGTCAGGAGGTACTTCAGCATTGGCAATCCCAATGTTGTTTACTGTAAGGATGATCATCAATCGCTTGCCATCAGCAGTTGGAGCGAGGAACCACGCGTACTGCTGATCATCCACCACCGGTGGCGGGATTACGAACATGGACATCGGGTTTTCTGCAATATTAGAAATGGAGACGAATAGGGTGTTACTGGCAACCATATTCAAACAGCAGCATTGTTCATCGTTCATGCTCACAGTATAAATACGACTATGTAAGCTAAGGACATTGGTCATTCATGTGTTCAAATCGAGTGTCCAATATATCAGTTATACTGCATGCATCCCACGAAACTAGTCTTAACTTCGCCAAAACTAGACACTAGTTAGTGTATACACAGTTATATACTACCTCTGTCCCACCGAAAGTGTCTGAGATTTGTCCAAATTCAGATGTATCTAGACAGTGAAAGCATATAGATACATTCAAATTTTGACAAATATATCATCTTAAGTTTAAGTCCTGTGTTGTAGTTAATTCCCTTTGTCTTAAGTGATCCAACGGTGTATATGATTAGATATTTGTATACAATATAGGAGTACAGACAATCTACCAGTTGGTCCAGTTTTAAACTGAGTATAGAGCTTCAATCATGACCCTTGGAGTGCTAAATCTAACGGTGCACAACAGCAGGATTCTCTGTGAAGAGTGCACATAGCTAACTCTACAATATTTTAGAACCATCACGTGAGCCTTGGGTCTACCCCAAAAAATGACCAAATATCTGAAACCCCTGAAGCATAGGAATAACCCCGTTCAAAGAAATCGCTATTCAGCACTGCTACATGGATCAATGGAAGGTTCTTACGGTCTCAACTCTCAAGGAAACATCAAAGGAAAAGGTAGATAAGAAACGAGTGAGTGTTAGATGTACACATATTTTTAATTTTTTATTTGTTCCCTTCGTTTGCCGACTGATGGGAAGAAACATCATTTTTTGTAGGACCACTCTTGTTTTCGTATTTTATATATGCATTGTTGGCAATATTTTCTTTCGAAAACCATGAATATAGCTCGAGCTACATGTAGCATGGTTTTTGAAAATTTTGAGAGCTGCATTTTGAAGTTCCAAAGAAAACGGAGATTAAATACGGGTGTCAACAATGTTGTGTTCTACCAACATTCAAATGTCCAAATCAAAATATCTTATATTTAAGGTTTTGCAACAACAACAAAATCTGACATATATTTTCCAACATTTTGTAACTTCAAAATCTATCAGATTCTGTCATTTTTGTGCGGCCCGAATATAGGGTATCTCAATTTCAGATTTTACACTCTGGTAGAATAATACATTCTCTACATCTATTTTTTTTAGATTTTTTATATATTCTTTCAAAACTTGCGAAAGGCATGCTATAAATATTCTTTTGATTATCAAACAGAATCTTTAATGGTTTGACGTGCATACATACTAGTAATATAAAAATATAAAAGTTCTCGCCTTGTACACATTTTGTTGATTTTTTGGAATGAATACAACATTCAATTTGGTAGATAGAGTACTAAACATTTCATGGGAAACTTAAAGCAGCTTGCCAAACAAAGGCTAATAGAAAAAAAAATAGAGGTATGACAGGCATAACATCCACGATGGGGTTGAAATATGCATAAGCTTCGGGCAATTTGGCAAAGAAAAATCTAGCCGGATAAAGAACAGAATTATAAAAGGTACAGGTTAAACTAAGTAAATTAGGCATAACAAGTATTTCATTCTTGTTTAGTAAATAATTGGATTTTGATTGAGTTACTTTTCTAAGGGAAAAAAGGAGAAGGCAGATATTCAAGACACTTTTGGTGGGACGGAGGGAGTAAATCAAAAGTAAGAAAAAGTTATAACATGTTTCATGAGATGGAGTACTAAATAACGGCCATATGCATCTCTTCGATGCAGAGGCCGGGGTACCTCGCCCTCTATTTCGAGCAAAAATCAACTAGTTATATGAAACAATGGGTGTAAAAGTTAATCAAGAAGGGTGCCTTCATTGTGCTACGTTAACATTTGAGATACTTGTTAATTACATCCATATTCTGCAGTGGATAGAGTTACTAATTCAGGATTGCATTCACATACGGAGTATACTATGTTTGCTGATGACTGATTAGTACTAATTCGTTGCAAGCAACGGTTCATTCATATTCAGATAAAGGATGTGATCGTTAAGTCATATACTTATGAAAGTCCTTATGCATCTCTCTGATGCAGATGGCGGGGGTCTCTCGTCCTCCTTTTGGAGCAAAAATCAATTAGTTATATATGAAACAATGGGTGTAAAAGGTTATCAAAAAGGGTGCCTTCATAGTGCTACCTTATCTTTTGAGATACTGGTTAATTACATCCATATTCTGCAGTGGCGTAGAATTACTAATTCAGGAATGCAATCACATACTGAGCATACTATGTTTGTTGGTGACTAATTAGTACTAATTCATTGCAAGCAACGGTTCATTCATATTCAGCAAAAGGCGGTGTGATCATTAAGTCATTTATGAAAGGTAAAATATAAACAAGGTAGTTCATGAATAACTTCATTGATTAAGGCAGTGTATCATGCAATGCAACATAAGGACTGAAAAAATACCATTTGCGGTGTCCCAGAAGTACGTCCAGCCCCTAATTTCGTCCACCGCAAAAACTTGGCCACCGAGTTCAATGGCATCACAGAACGCCGGCACAATTTGTTCAGGTGTAGGGTTCTTCAGCATTCTCCAGTCGCCACCCCCTTCAAGGTAGAAAATCCTTTTGTCGAACAAGGCGATGAGCTTGTAATCTGCGTACCTCCCACCTTTTGTGGGCACTTGGCAGATTACAATCTTCAACAAATTAATTGCTCGACTCCAGCAAAGATAGTATAACCAATATTGCAGGTTGATATGTAACACCATGACCAATCTTCGGATCAGGTAGGGATGGAAGGGGGATATGTCGCTCGGTGTAGACGTTCACGAGGCACCACCCATGATGATCGGCGGCGGCGATCCAGTCGCCGTTCGCGCCAAGCCATTTTCTGTCGTGCATGAACGGCAGGGCGACAGAACGGCGAGGATGGTCGAGGGGCACCAGGTCGTACACGGTATCATGCAGACGAGATGCTCTCGCCACGTCCCAGTGTTCATCGAACCAATAAGCAGGCGGAGGCATCAGCAGGCAGGGTTCATCCCAATGGTGCATCTTACCTTCATCATTGCTGATCTGGTCGTAGAGCTCCCTGGAACATGCGGCAAGTCGGACGGTGTAGGTAACGTCCAGATGCGCAGCGATGAGGTCGATGTTGTCGCCGGTGAGAGCCTCCAAGTGGCCGTCCCCGCCGCCCCGGCAAAGCCTAGAATATTCCATCACGTGAAGATGGATTTAGGTGGATGGCGGATGCAACTGCGCTTGGGGTTTTCGGAGGAGAGGGCGAGCGCTATGGAAGGAACGATGCGGCGCGCGGCCGGCTGGGGTGAGGAGAGAAAGGTATAGTACTAGTGATGCGGCGTGGTGGGGATCGAGATCCTGCGCGTGCGCGTGATTCTGGGAGGGTGAAGAAGAAGATGATAGACATGCAAGGGGCAAAAACTAGGTAGTACTCTAGGCTGCTGCTGCGACTGGGCGCCGATTTGACTGTTGGTATACTAGCACGCCACCCATCTATAAATTTGCGACGACGTTTGGTGCAGTGATGTCTCGTCACATCAGGTTGACCAGAGAGGGCTTTTTTTTACAGTTTCCATTTCGATATATTTTTCGCCAATAATCGTAGTTCTCTACATGCCAGAGACACGTACCTTAACACGTGGGCAGCATGCAACCGCGCGAGTACCAAAATGAAATGAGAGATGTTTTAGAGCAGAACTTCATTTTCAATGCCTTTCCTAGCTTGGTTTGGAAACCGGACAGAGCTTCAGTGACTTGATGCTTCCAAGATACATTGTGACTATGTGCCACCATCTACCATCCATTTGAGATCCAACGTTCCAAACTATCTCTTATTTCGAAGCTAAAAAAGAAAAACTATTCAGAAAATTTTGAAAAAAATCCAGTAATATGTAGATGCCTTGTTTTAAAATCTATGAATATTTCATCCCATTCGGACGACTAGCTTGTGATTAAATAGCTTCTTACGTATTCGAGCACTAGTTTAAACTAAATATATATTTGCTCACAAACCTATGATTCAAATCGAATGAAACTTCACCAAAATATAAATCGAAATATGCATGATTTACTGGAAGTTTTTCAAAATTTTCATGGTCCATGGGGTCCTCCAAAGTGCAAGCTTTTTTTTCTTGGTTGGTACTTCAAAACCGAGTTTGGATGGTGGCAAGACTTGCACAAAGAGGATGTCAAAATTTTGGCCTTTGTGAACTTTGCAATCAACATCAAGTGTCGGACTCTCGAGAAAAAAATATGAGTTGGCGCCCACCTTTCTTTCAACCGTTGGTTCTCAATCCGAGGGTGGTCCAACTAGCTAACAAAATTGGCTTGGTATTCATGGTCTTGAACCAACGATTTGGCATGGCTTTCAATCGGTATGAGAGGTGATGTATGGAGGTGATTCATACGAGAGGGCAATAAAGAAATGTTTTGTCATCCTCGCAAAGCTAGTCTATTTGGAAAGAAATGAATAATTGGTTTTTCGCAACATTGCATGATACTAATTCATGATACTATGCATTGAAGGTGTTGTATCATAGACTAGTATCAGTCTACGATACTTCCCATTGTGACTAGTCTAAGTGCTTTTGCACCATGAACACTAGCTATGCACAGACCTCAAAAAACACTTCTCCATCATTCTACTATTCACACTTTCTTTTTCTAATAGAACTATGTACCATTGTTTTTAATATAATCTTGTGTCGAGAGTATATATTTCTAAAATAGTCATTTATGTTTCGCATAAGCTCAAAGAGGGGTACTTACTTATGAGAGATATCTTTCAACTAATACGTTGTAGGAGTACTTTAATTATGTGAGCTATCGTGTGAAATGCTTACTAGAACGAGTACAAAAGGTGTTTGATAACATTACAGGCCACACGCCCAGTGTAGCGTGCATTGTAGGAGCATTACATCAATTTAACAACTACGGAGGAGTAGCCTAGGTAGAGATAACAGGCAAAGGAAATAGTTCAACAGATAGTACAACACAACTACGGAAAGGGAGTAGCCTAGGTAGAGATAAACATGCAAATGAAATAGTTCAACAGATACAAATCTTGCATTACAACACGAGTATTACATAAAGTACATCAGCCCTTCTTTCTGGACCTGTGACGCGAAGGCAGGTTCCATTGCCGGGCGTTGGCGAAGCTTGGGATGAGCCACAACGGAACCTGCCGCCATGTCCATCTAATGTTGGTTTGGAAACCAACAGTACAGTCTTCAGAATTCAAACTGAAGCGGCAAATTTCTGGAGAAGGAGGATATGCAAGGCCTACTGCATGGTGCGATGTGTAAACAGAGTTGCTTCTCGCCATATTTGGACGGTCATGTTCTGCCCCGTCTTCTACTGGAATGATAATCGGATAGTTCACTCCAAGGAAGAGAGAATATGATCCAAGGGAAATAATCCTCCTCCATGGCCTCGGTGGCATCAACTGACTGGTGTCCATGCTGTACACCTCGCAGCCAAGTAAACCCTTACCATACCCGCGAATAGTGCGACCATGACGACCCTCAGAGGTAGCAGCAGCAGGTAAAATCCGAACCAGTCCAGTATAATCCCGCCCGTCAGTAACGCCCCAGGTATGGACCAGAAAAAGTCTAGAACCATCAGGAGATCGTGCTAACCACCAGGAGCCAAGATTGTACCGACCTTGTTCATCAAGTTCTGGCGGAATAGGTGCCGTGCTGATCAACAAAGGACCTTGCAAAGGAAAGCACAGCTTGAAGTCAGTTCAGCAAAACTTGATTAGTTCATTACATACATGAATAATGATACTAGCTAAAATACTGCCTCCGATCCAAATTAATTGACTCAACTGGATGTGTCTAGCTAGATATGCACAAATTAATTGACTCAAGTTTGTCTAGCTAGATGCACTGGCTAGACAAAGCTGAGTCAATTTGATTTGGATCGGAGGGAGTACTTTATTTTGACTCAAAGGCATATCGCTGCTGATTTTGATTGAATATAGAGGGGGAAAGGTACAGGCATGACACGAAAACTGCACAACAAAAAGAAAAAGGCTAAAGCTAAATCTGAAACTAGCAGGTAATAGCGAAAACACATCATATGAGATGAGAAAAATTACCCCAAGAAAGTTGATTCCATGCATAAACTTCGCCTGTCTGAGTTACAGCAAATACAATACCCTTGTGGATGATTGCATCGGAGTAGCCGTACGCTAAGAACTGGTTGTCAAGAACTGTCCATCTGCTAGAAGCACAGTGAAGGACTGCAATTGCCGCGTTGAAGATGGCAAGAACAGAGAAACTAGTATAATTTGAAGCAGCTGTTGGAACTCGGCAAATAGCTATCTTCAGCAGTTGAAGATGTTGATCATTAGACTCGAACACAAGTTTATCCGGGGTGGATTTAAACTCACTTATTGGTGGTAGAGGAATCCGGCGACCAGTGTACACATTGACAAGCTCCCAATTCCAGGGGAAGCCAAGAAGGGCGATCCAATCTCCATTCGCGCCTGCCCACATGCCCGTACCACCATCTGGAATCACGGCATCGGAAGAGATCCTGTCCAGCGGCGTCAGTTGGCACAAGGTACCCTTGCGATCTTTTGCATCATGCTGCTTGTCCTTCTGCGCACCCTGCTGCTTGAACTTGTGGACGCGGGAGAAGGGATTGTGCGCGGGCGGTACCTCAGTTTGGTGAGTATGAAGAACACAGGGCATGCCAAACGGCTGAGATGCAGGCAGAGCTACACTTTGTGTTGCTGAATCATGATAAAACTTGCATGAACCGACGAGGCTCGCGGCGGTGATGACATCGCATCGGGATGCGATTTCTTCAAGGGGGCCATCAGGAAACACCCAAGAACTGCCACTCTCATTGATCGATCTCGCCATTGGAAGGATGCGGTCAAGTGGGTGTGGGGGTGTGGGAGTGGGACGCTGGCGTTTGGGTATGAGGTATTGGAGGACAGTGCGAGCGGCAGCTGGTAGAGCGATATGGATAAAAGTCCACAACTCCTACTAGTACCATCAAACAGGTGGCTTGATGGCGTGTATTTCACACGTTCGTTGGGCAACCCCAAGGGCTGATGCGCGGCGGCAAGTTTTCCCTCAGAAGAAACCAAGGTTTATCGAACCAGGAGGAGCCAAGAAGCACGTTGAAGGTTGATGGCGGCGAGATGTAGTGCGGCGCAACACCAGTGATTCCGGCGCCAACGTGGAACCTGCACAACACAACCAAGATACTTTGCCCCAACGAAACAGTGAGGTTGTCAATCTCACCGGCTTGCTGTAACAAAGAGTTAACCGTATTGTGTGGAAGATGATTGTTTGCAGAAAACAGTAGAACAAGTATTGCATAGATTGTATTTCATAAGAATTGGACCGGGTCCACATTCACTAGAGGTGTCTCTCCCATAAGACGAACACATGTTGGGTGAACAAATTACAGTTGGGCAATTGACAAATAAAGAGAGCATGACAATGCACATACATATCATGATGAGTATAGTGAGATTTAATTGGGCATTACGACAAAGTACATAGACCGCCATCCAACTGCATCTATGCCTAAAAAGTCCACCTTCAGGTTATCATCCGAACCCCCTCCGGTATTAAGTTGCAAGCAACAGACAATTGCATTAAGTATGGTGCGTAATGTAATCAACAACTACATCCTTAGACATAGCATCAATGTTTTATCCCTAGTGGCAACAGCACAACACAACCTTAGAACTTTCTGTCACTGTCCCAGGTGTCAATGCAGGCATGAACCCACTATCGAGCATAAGTACTCCCTCTTGGAGTTACAAGCATCTACTTGGCCAGAGCATCTACTAGTAATGGAGAGCATGCAAGATCATAAACAACACATAAGCATAACTTTGATAATCAACATAACAAGTATTCTCTATTCATCGGATCCCAACAAACGCAACATATAGAATTACAGATAGATGATCTTGATCATGTTAGGCAGCTCACAAGATCCGACAATGATAGCACAATGGGGAGAAGACAACCATCTAGCTACTGCTATGGACCCATAGTCCAGGGGTAGACTACTCACACATCACACCGGAGGCGACCATGGCGGCGTAGAGTCCTCCGGGAGATGATTCCCCTCTCAGGGGTGCCGGAGCGATCTCTGGATCCCCCGAGATGGGATCGGCGGCGGCGGCGTCTGGAAGGTTTTCCGTATCGTGGTTCTCGGTACTGGGGGTTTCGTCACGGAGGCTATTTGTAGGCGGAAGGGCGAGTCGGGGGCCGGGAGGGGCCACACCATAGGGCGCGGGCCCCGGGCGCCGCCACGTGGTGTCGCCACCTCGTGGCCCCACTTCGTGTGTTCTTCGGTCTTCTGGAAGCTTCGTGGAAAAATAGGCCCCTGGGCTTTGATTTCGTCCAATTCCGAGAATATTTCCTTACTAGGATTTCTAAAACCAAAAACAGCAGAAAACAGCAACTGGCACTTCGGCATCTTGTTAATAGGTTAGTTCCAGAAAAATGCACGAATATGACATAAAGTGTGCATAAAACATGTAGATAACATCAATAATGTGGCATGGAACATAAGAAATTATCGATACGTCGGAGACGTATCAGCATCCCCAAGCTTAGTTCTGCTCGTCCCGAGCAGGTAAAACGATAACACAGATAATTTCTGGAGTGACATGCCATCATAATCTTGATCATACTATTTGTAAAGCATATGTAGTGAATGCAGCGATCAAAACAATGTGTATGACATGAGTAAACAAGTGAATCATATAGCAAAGACTTTTCATGAATAGCACTTCAAGACAAGCATCAATAAGTCTTGCATAAGAGTTAACTCATAAAGCAATAATTCAAAGTAAAGGCATTGAAGCAACACAAAGGAAGATTAAGTTTCAGCGGTTGCTTTCAACTTGTAACATGTATATCTCATGGATATTGTCAACATAGAGTAATATAATAAGTGCAATAAGCAAGTATGTAGGAATCAATGCATAGTTCACACAAGTGTTTGCTTCTTGAGGTGGAGAGAAATAGGTGAACTGACTCAACATTGAAAGTAAAAGAATGGTCCTCATAGAGGAAAAGCATCGATTGCTATATTTGTGCTAGAGCTTTGATTTTGAAAACATGAAACAATTTTGTCAACGGTAGTAATAAAGCATATGCATCATGTAAATTATATCTTATAAGTTGCAAGCCTCATGCATAGTGTACTAATAGTGCCCGCACCTTGTCCTAATTAGCTTGGACTACCTGGATTATCACCGCAATACATATGCTTTAACCAAGTATCACAAAGGGGTACCTCTATGCCGCATGTACAAAGGTCTAAGGAGAAAGCTCGCATTTGGATTTCTCGCTTTTGATTATTCTCAACTTAGACATCCATACCGGGACAACATAGACAACAGATAATGGACTCCTCTTTTAATGCTTTAAGCATTCAACAACAATTAATTCTTTTCTCATTAGAGATTTGAGGATGTTTGTCCAAAACTGAAACTTCCACCATGGAACATGGCTTCGGTTAGCGGCCCAATGTTCTTCTCTCACAATATGCATGCTCAAACCATTCAACTCAGAGTAGATCGCCCTTACTTCAGACAAGACGAACATGCATAGCAACTCACATGAAATTCAACAATGAGTTGATGGCGTTCCCCAGTAAACATGGTTATCGCACAACAAGCAACTTAATAAGAGATAAAGTGCATAATTACATATTCAATACCACAATAGTTTTTAAGCTATTTGTCCCATGAGCTATATATTGCAAAGGTGAATGATGGAATTTTAAAGGTAGCACTCAAGCAATTTACTTTGGAATGGCGGAAAATACCATGTAGTAGGTAGGTATGGTGGACACAAATGGCATAGTGGTTGGCTCAAGTATTTTGGATGCATGAGAAGTATTCCCTCTCGATACAAGGTTTAGGCTAGCAAGGCTTATTTGAAACAAACACAAGGATGAACCGGTGCAGCAAAACTCACATAAAAGACATATTGTAAACATTATAAGACTCTACACCGTCTTCCTTGTTGTTCAAACTCAATACTAGAAATTATCTAGACCTTAGAGAAACCAAATATGCAAACCAAATTTTAGCATGCTCTATGTATTTCTTCATTAATGGGTGCAAAGTATATGATGCAAGAGCTTAAACATGAGCACAACAATTGCCAAGTATCACATTACCCAAAACATTTATAGCAATTACTACATGTATCATTTTCCAATTCCAACCATATAACAATTTAACGAAGGAGAAACTTCGCCATGAATACTATGAGTAGAAACCAAGGACATACTTGTCCATATGCTACAGCGGAGCGTGTCTCTCTCCCATAAAGTGAATGCTAGGATCCATTTTATTCAAACAAAACAAAAAAAACAAAAACAAACCGACGCTCCAAGAAAAAGCACATAAGATGTGATGGAATAAAAATATAGTTTCAGGGGAGGAACCTGATAATGTTGTCGATGAAGAAGGGGATGCCTTGGGCATCCCCAAGCTTAGACGCTTGAGTCTTCTTGATATATGCAGGGGTGAACCACCGGTGCATCCCCAAGCTTAGAGCTTTCACTCTCCTTGATCATGTTGCATCATACTCCTCTCTTGATCCTTGAAAACTTCCTCCACACCAAACTCGAAACAACTCATTAGAGGGTTAGTGCACATTATAAATTGACATATTCAGAGGTGACACAATCATTCTTAACACTTCTGGACATTGCATAATGCTACTGGACATTAGTGGATCAAAGAAATTCATCCAACATAGCGAAAGAGGCAATGCGAAATAAAAGGCAGAATCTGTCAAAACAGAACAGTTCGTATTGACGAATTTTAAAATGGCACCAGACTTGCTCAAATGAAAATGCTCAAATTGAATGAAAGTTGCATACATATCTGAGGATCATGCACGTAAATTGGCTTAATTTTCTGAGTTACCTACAGGGAGGTGGACCCAGATTCGTGACAGCAAAGAAATCTGGAACTGTGCAGTAATCCAAATCTAGTACTTACTTTTCTATCAACGGCTTAACTTGGCACAACAAAACACAAAACTAAGATAAGGAGAGGTTGCTACAGTAGTAAACAACTTCCAAGACACAAAATAAAAACAAAGTACTGTAGGTAAAAACATGGGTTGTCTCCCATAAGCGCTTTTCTTTAACGCCTTTCAGCTAGGCGCAGAAAGTGTGTATCAAGTATTATCAAGAGATGAAGTGTCAACATCATAATTTGTTCTCATAATAGAATCAAAAGGTACCTTCATTCTCTTTCTAGGGAAGTGTTCCATACCTTTCTTGAGAGGAAATTGATATTTTATATTACCTTCCTTCATATCAATGGTAGCACCAACAGTTCGAAGAAAAGGTCTTCCCAATATAATGGGACAAGATGCATTGCATTCAATATCCAAGACAACAAAATCAACGGGAACAAGGTTATTGTTAACGGTAATGCGAACATTATCAACTTTACCCAAAGGTTTCTTTGTAGAATGATCAGCAAGATTAACATCCAAATAACAATTTTTCAGCGGTGGCAAGTCAAGCATATTATAAATTTTCTTAGGCATAACAGAAATACTTGCACCAAGATCACATAAAGCATTACAATCAAAATCTTTAACTTTCATCTTAATGATGGGCTCCCAACCATCCTCTAGCTTTTTAGGAATAGAGGCTTCACGCTCTAGTTTCTCTTCTCTAGCTTTTATGAGAGCATTTGTAATATGATGCGTGAAAGCCAAATTTATAGCACTAGCATTAGGACTTTTAGCAAGTTTTTGCAAGAACTTTATAACTTCAGAGATGTGGCAATCATCAAAATTCAAACCATTATAATCTAAAGCAATGGGATCATCATCCCCAATGTTGGAAAAAATTTCAGCAGCTTTATCACAGGCAGTTTCAGCAGTTTTAGCAGTTTCAGGCAGTTTTTCGCGCTTTGCATTAGAAGTGGAAACATTGCTAACACCAATTCTTTTATTAGTATGAGTAGAAGGTGCAGCAACATGTGTAGCATTAGCATTACTAGTGGTGGTAATAGTCCAAACTTTAGCTATATTCTTCTCTTTAGCTAGTTTTTCATTTTCTTCTCTATCCCACCTAGCACGCAGTTCAGCCATTAATCTTATATTCTCATTAATTCTAACTTGAATGGCATTTGCTGTAGTAATAATTTTATTATGATGATTCTCATTAGGCAAAACTTTTGATTTCAAAAGATCAACATCAGCAACAAGACTATCGACTTTAGAAGCAAGTATATCAATTTTCCCAAGCTTTTCTTCAACAGATTTGTTAAAAGCAGTTTGTGTACTAATAAATTCTTTAAGCATGGCTTCAAGTCCAGGGGGTGAACTCCTATTATTGTTGTAAGAATTTCCATAAGAATTACCATAGCCGTTGCCATTATTATAAGGATATGGCCTATAGTTGTTACTAGAATTGTTCCGATAAGCATTGTTGTTGAAATTATTATTTTTAATGAAGTTTACATCAACATGTTCTTCTTGTGCAACCAATGAAGCTAATGGAACATTATTAGGATCAATATTAGTCCTATCATTCACAAGCATAGACATAATAGCATCAATCTTATCACTCAAGGAAGAGGTTTCTTCGACAGAATTTACCTTCTTACCTTGTGGAGCTCTCTCCGTGTGCCATTCAGAGTAGTTGATCATCATATTATCAAGAAGCTTTGTTGCTTCACCAAGAGTGATGGACATAAAGGTACCTCCAGCAGCTGAATCCAATAAATTCCGTGAAGAAAAATTTAGTCCTGCATAGAAGGTTTGGATGATCATCCAAGTAGTCAGTCCATGGGTTGGGCAATTTTTAACCAGAGATTTCATTCTTTCCCAAGCTTGAGCAACATGTTCAGTATCTAATTGTTTAAAATTCATTATGCTACTCCTCAAAGATATAATTTTAGCAGGGGGATAATATCTACCAATAAAAGCATCCTTGCATTTAGTCCATGAATCAATACTATTCTTAGGCAGAGATAGCAACCAATCTTTAGCTCTTCCTCTTAATGAGAAAGGGAACAATTTTAGTTTAATAATATCACCATCTACATCTTTATATTTTTGCATTTCACATAGTTCAACAAAATTATTAAGATGGGCAGCAGCATCATCAGAACTAACACCAGAAAATTGATCTCTCATAACAAGATTAAGTAAAGCAGGTTTAATTTCAAAAAATTCTGCTGTAGTAGCAGGTGGAGCAATAGGTGTGCATAAGAAATCATTATTATTTGTGGTTGTGAAGTCACACAACTTAGTATTTTCAGGGTTGGCCATTTTAGCAACAGTAAATAAAGCAAACTAGATAAAGTAAATGCAAGTAACTAATTTTTGTGTGTTTTTGATATAGCAAACAAGATAGCAAATAAAGTAAAACTAGCAACTAATTTTTTGTATTTTGATTTAGTGCAGCAAACAAAGTAGTAAATAAAACTAAGCAAGACAAAAACAAAGTAAAGAGATTGGGAAGTGGAGACTCCCCTTGCAGCGTGTCTTGATCTCCCCGGCAACGGCGCCAGAAAAAGAGCTTGATGGCGTGTATTTCACACGTTCGTTGGGCAACCCCAAGAGGAAGGTATGATGCGCACAGCAGCAAGTTTTCCCTCAGAAAGAAACCAAGGTTTATCGAACCAGGAGGAGCCAAGAAGCACGTTGAAGGTTGATGGCGGCGAGATGTAGTGCGGCGCAACACCAGTCCGGCGCCAACGTGGAACCTGCACAACACAACCAAGATACTTTGCCCCAACGAAACAGTGAGGTTGTCAATCTCACCGGCTTGCTGTAACAAAGAGTTAACCGTATTGTGTGGAAGATGATTGTTTGCAGAAAACAGTAGAACAAGTATTGCAGTAGATTGTATTTCAGTAAAGAGAATTGGACCGGGGTCCACAGTTCACTAGAGGTGTCTCTCCCATAAGACGAACAACATGTTGGGTGAACAAATTACAGTTGGGCAATTGACAAATAAAGAGAGCATGACAATGCACATACATATCATGATGAGTATAGTGAGATTTAATTGGGCATTACGACAAAGTACATAGACCGCCATCCAACTGCATCTATGCCTAAAAAGTCCACCTTCAGGTTATCATCCGAACCCCCTCCAGTATTAAGTTGCAAGCAACAGACAATTGCATTAAGTATGGTGCGTAATGTAATCAACAACTACATCCTTAGACATAGCATCAATGTTTTATCCCTAGTGGCAACACACAACACAACCTTAGAACTTTCTGTCACTGTCCCAGGTGTCAATGCAGGCATGAACCCACTATCGAGCATAAGTACTCCCTCTTGGAGTTACAAGCATCTACTTGGCCAGAGCATCTACTAGTAACGGAGAGCATGCAAGATCATAAACAACACATAAGCATAACTTTGATAATCAACATAACAAGTATTCTCTATTCATCGGATCCCAACAAACGCAACATATAGAATTACAGATAGATGATCTTGATCATGTTAGGCAGCTCACAAGATCCGACAATGATAGCACAATGGGGAGAAGACAACCATCTAGCTACTGCTATGGACCCATAGTCCAGGGGTAGACTACTCACACATCACACCGGAGGCGACCATGGCGGCGTAGAGTCCTCCGGGAGATGATTCCCCTCTCCGGCAGGGTGCCGGAGGCGATCTCCTGGATCCCCCGAGATGGGATCGCGGCGGCGGCGTCTCTGGAAGGTTTTCCGTATCGTGGTTCTCGGTACTGGGGTTTTCGTCACGGAGGCTATTTGTAGGCGGAAGGGCAGTCGGGGGCCAGACGAGGGGGCCACACCATAGGGCGGCGCGGGCCCCCTGGGCCGCGCCGCCACGTGGTGTCGCCACCTCGTGGCCCCACTTCGTGTGTTCTTCGGTCTTCTGGAAGCTCCGTGGAAAAATAGGCCCCTGGGCTTTGATTTCGTCCAATTCCGAGAATATTTCCTTACTAGGATTTCTGAAACCAAAAACAGCAGAAAACAGGCACTTCGGCATCTTGTTAATAGGTTAGTTCCAGAAAATGCACGAATATGACATAAAGTGTGCATAAAACATGTAGATAACATCAATAATGTGGCATGGAACATAAGAAATTATCGATACGTCGGAGACGTATCATGGCTCGAGATGATCCGAAAAAGGCATGGCGGCGGTGGTGCAGGGGCTGCTGGTGTAGGCGGGGTCGCCAGAGAAGATGGAGATGAAGAAGACGGAGAAGCAGGCAAAAAAAACAATTTGAATTGAAATCAATAATACGAGTACTACGGGCGTGCCTTCTCTCTCTGGTCTCTGCTGCACTACTGCACCTGTCGTGAAGGCGTGTGACCCGAGAAGAAGCTAATGTACTGTATACTGTCCTTGCACGCCGTGGAGCTGTATTTTGTCTCATCAAATCAGCTCTGGACAGTTTCAGCAGAGAAAAGATCCTTTGCCATCATCATGATATATTACCACGGGCCCACGGCAGTGCACATTCATCTTGTACTACCATATACTGTACTGCTCTATATGTTGCACAAACCACCACTTGGACATTTTTTTTGCAGTTTCCACCATGTGGTGGTCTAATATGTTGCAAATTTCACCACTTGGTTATCTAATCAGCTAGTTAGTCATGTTGATAGCAAAATCGACAAGTGGGTTCAACATGTCAATGCTCCAATTAATGTTTTAGAAAAAATAAATTTTTCAAAATTCATACTTCTTTTATTTAGCTATTTAAAAATGCTTATTCATTTATTTCAACAAATATTGTGCGGTCTTGAATTTTTTTCAAACAAATATTATGGCATCGGGTTCGGGACTCCTGAAAAGGACTGGTCGTGGTACGGGAACCCGAAATGATGCCCACAACATGGTCGAAAGTGGCAAGGAACCCGTCGAGGTGGATGAACTCGGGAAACCTTGGTAGAGGTAGGGATCTTGAGGAGGCCATTAGGGTTAGCCTACCCCCCAATAAGCGTATGAACGAAAAAAATTCACATAAGTAGTAGCTATTATTAAAATTTCACAAATATTACGCGCTTTTGAATATTTCAAAAGTATTGTGGCGTCACGCTGGCCTTGCCCGAATTTTACCTTTCAGGCTGGATGTCACGAGCATGATCACTCAACCAACCGGGTCCAAACATATATATACAATTGGCCTCCTCGAGCCTACACCGACCAGATTGTCGCTGAAACTGGATCATATAGTTTCTATTGGATTGATGTCCTAAGGAAATATTCCAACAACGGAAGTTGTTTGATTCGTTGTATTATATTCCTTAGGAATCTTGTTGGGCTTGTTTGGTTCGAAGAAAATTCATAGAAATTTTGTGGGATTCAAATCTCAGTGGCTCCTTTGATTCTTGAATACATGATAATTCATACTAATTCACGTGTTTTTTGTGTAGCACTACAACCAAAGAACATGCAATTCAAATTTGTGTGATTTCTTTCATATAGGATTAATTCAACATGCAATCATATTCAATTCCTACATTATTTCTATTTTAACATTTTGTACACATCATGCATGCGACCCAAACAATGCGTACATGGTGGGGGGGTTGTTTCGTTGCAAAAGCAGTTGGTCACACCACAAACAAACATGCAACAATTAATCTAAATTCACGCGGTTTCCCCGCGATGCAACCAAACAATATTCGATGAAACTAAGCATGCCATAAACATATACAATACACACCATAGATTTTGGCTGCTTTGATTATTCGCAAGATTTTCAAAGTGCGGGAATATGAAAATTGTATGATTAGAGAGTGATGATCATCTCCAAATATATAGGATTGAGAAACAACGGTATTTGGATCCAATAACATTTGATTGCGTGTGAAAACCAAAAGAAATACTAGTAGTAACATACGGTTACACAATGAAGGATTTTTTGTTTTTGTATAAAAATGTATTGTCAATGAATTCTGAAAATTGCAATCCTATGAATTAAACAATCAGAAATCGTGTCAGACTAATTCCTACGTTTCGAGATTCTAGTACGGAGTATGATTTCTTTGAAGGGGCGCAGAGGGACGTGGGTAGCAATGTCGGGTCCCTGTCTTGTCTGTATACACTGTACTTACGTCAGACTAGTGTTGCTCAGGAAGTCTTAATCTGACGTACTCTGAAGCTAGATGCATCACCGTTTCCAGTCTCTGTCCTCGTTTTTTCGGCAAAATAGACAGAAATAACCCAAAGTCGAAAAGATTGGGAAAAACAAACTTTCGACATACTAGCAAGATTGGGTTATTTTTGTCCAAATTCTCGTTTTTTTCTCTTGGCTTCCCTACCCTTGAATCCATGTCACTTACGTGTGTTGCCCATGCATGCGTCATGTCCCACACTTCAGTGAGCACAAGTGACGTGTTGTACGTACGCAAACTCCCAGCGATCTTCTTTGTCAAGAGAAGACGCATCAAGATTCAAGACCCGATCGCATTTCTTGCTTTCAGCCTGGGGTCCTCCATGTAAAAGTTAGGGATTTAGATGTAATTTCATGTTTATTTTGTGTGCTGTTGTAAACTGTTGATTTTTTATGTCCATTTGAATCTTGGTCAAATCCTAGGTTTGACCTAGATTTAAACAAGTTTAAAACATGAAAATGAAAAAGTAAGCCTAGATCCTTCTTAGTCACTCTAAAATGAAGCTTTTGGGAGGTTTTTGAAATTTCCATGTTTGAAACCCAAAACCACTTCTCTTAATGCTTGACTTCATAAGACAAAGTTTAGGGGTTAGGGGGTAGATACATGATTTGTATAGTTTGAATATGTCTAGATCTTGTTTATCAACTTGAATGCTTACTATATGACATAAGAAGACTATGTGCTCTGGTTTTTCATTTATCTAATTTTTTTGAATTTTATGCCCATTTGTATCTTTGTCAAATCCTAGGTTTGACCAGGATTTAAACAAGTTTAAAATATGAAAATGAAAATGTAAGCATGGATCCTTCTTAGTCACTCTAAAATGAAGCTTTTGGGAGGTTCTTGAAATTTCCATGCATGTTTGAAACCCAAAACCACTCTTCTTCATGCTTGACTTCATAAGACAGAGTTTAGGGTTAGGGGTAGATACATGATTTTTTGTTTTGAATATGTCTAGACCTTGTTTATCAACTTGAATGTTTACTATATGACATAATTAAGAAGGCTATGTGCTTTGGTTTTTCATTCTTTAGATTTTTTGTCTGAATTTTTATGCCCATTTGAATCTTGGTCAAATCCTAGGTTTGACCAAGATTTAAATAAGTTTAAAACATGAAAATGAAAAGGTAAGCATCGATCCTTCTTAGTCGCTCTAAAATGAAGCTTTTGGGAGGTTTTTGAAATTTCCATGTTTGAAACCCAAAACCACTTCTCTTCATGCTTGAGTTCATTCATAAGATAGAGTTTAGGGGTTAGGGGTATAGATACATGATTTGTCTGGTTTGAATATGTCTAGACCTTGTTTATCTATTTGAATGTTTACTATATGACATAAGAAGAGGCTATGTGCTTTGGTTTTTCATTTTTTTGATTTTTTTGAATTTTTATGCCCATTTGAATCTTGGTCAAATCCTAGGTTTGACCAAGATTTAAACAAGTTTAAAACATGACAATGAAAAGGTAATTAATCATGGATCCTTCTTAATTAATCAGTCAGTCTAATTAAAATGAAGCTTTTGGGAGGTTTTTCAAATTTCCATGTTTGAAACCTAAAACCACACTTCTTTTCATGCTTGACTTCATTTATAAGACACAGTTTAGGGTTAGGGGTACATGACTTGTTTGATTTGAATGTGTCTAGACCTTGTTTATGAACTTGAATGCTTACTATATGACATAAGAAGATTATGTGCTTTCGTTTTTTATTTTTTTATTTTATGCTCATTTGAATATTGGTCAAATCCTAGGTTTGACCAAGATTTAAACAAGATTAAAACATCAAAATGAAAGGGTAAGCCTGGATCCTTCTTATGCACTCTAAAATGAAGCTTTTGGGGTTTTTAAAAATGATCCTTCTTAGTCCATGTTTGAAACCCGAAACCACTTCTCTTCATGCTTGACTTCATAAGACAGAGTTTAGGGTTAGGGGTATAGATACATGATTTGTCTGGTTTGAATATGTCTAGACCTTGTTTAACAACTTGAATGCTTACTATATGACATAAGAAGACTATGAACTTTGGTTTTTCATTTTTTGATTTTTTGTAATTTTCTGCCCATTTGAATCTTGGTCAAATCCTAGGTTTGAACAAGATTTAAACAAGTTTAAAACATGAAAATAAAATGGTAAGCATGGATCCTTCTTATTCTCCCTAAAATGAAGCTTTTGGGGTTTTTTGAAATTTCCATGTTTCAAACCCAAAACCGCCACTTCTCTTTCATGCTTGACTTCATAAGACAGAGTTTAGGGTTAGGGGTAGATATATACATGATTTTTCTGGTTTGAATATGTCTATACCTTGTTTATCATCTTGAATGCTTACTATATGACATAAGAATGCTATGTGCTTTAGTTTTTCATTCTTTTGATTTTTTCTGAAGAATCTTGGTCAAATCCTAGGTTTGACCAAGATTTAAACAAGTTTAAAACATGAAAATGAGAAGAGAAGCCTGTATCATCCTTCTTAGTCACTCTAAAATGAAGCTTTTGGGAGGTTTTTGAAATTTCCATGTTTGAAACCCAAAACCACCTCTCTTCATGCTTGACTACATAAGACAAAGTTTAGGGGTTACGGGGTAGATACATGATTTGCATAGTTTGAATATGTCTAGACCTTGTTTCTCAACTTTAATGCTTACTATATGACATAAGAAGCTTTTGGGATGTTCTTGAAATTTCCATGTTTGAAACCCAAAACGACTTCTCTTCATGCTAGACTTCATAAGATCGACCGAGTTTAGGGTTAGGGGTAGAGATACATTATTTGTCTGGTTTGAATATGTCCAAACCTTGTTTATCAACTTGAATGCTTACTATATGACATAAGAAGACTATATGCTTTTGTTTTTCCTTTTTCTGAGTTTTTTTTTGAATTTAATGCCGATTTGAATCTCTTGGTCAGATCCTAGGTTTGACAAATTAAGATTTAAACAAGTTTAAAATATGAAAATGAAAAGGTAAGCATGGATCCTTCTTAGTCACTCTAAAATGAAGCTTTTGGGAGGTTTTTGAAATTTCCATGTTTGAAATCAAAAACCACTTCTCTTCATGCTTGACTTCATAAGACAGAGTTTAGGGTTAGGGGGTAGATACATGATTTGTCTGGTTTGGATATATCTAGACCTTGTTTATCAACTTGAATGCTTACGATATGACATAAGAAGACTATGTGATTTGGTTTTTCATTTTTTCTGATTTTTTTGAATTTTGTGCCCACCCATTTGTATCTTGGTCAAATCCTAGGTTTGATAATAATTTAAACAAGTTTAAAACATGAAAATGAAAAGGGAAGCATGTATCCTTCGTAGTCACTCTAAAATGAAGTTTTTGGGAGGTTTTTGAAATTTGCATGTTTGAAACCCAAAACCACTTCTCTTCATGCTTGACTTCATAAGACAGAGTTTAAGGGTTAGGGGGTAGATACATGATTTGTCTGGTTTGAATATGTCTAGACCTTGTTTATCAACTTTAATGCTTACTATATGACATAAGAAGACTATGTGATTTAGTTTTTCATTTTTCTGTTTTTATTTTATTTTTCTGCCCATTTGAATCTTGTTGGTCAAATCCTAGGTTTGACCAAGATTTAGACAAGTTTAACACGTGAAAACGAATAAGTAAGCTTGGATCCTTCTTAGTCACTCCAAAATGTACCAATTGATAGATGTGTTAACTTTGCTTCATGGAAAAAATAATGTCATGTAAATGAGTTAACTTGGATTTCCTACGCTTGAATCCATAGGAAACTTTGTTCTAATGCACTATAATAATCAACCGAGTTTTTACACCAACAGGTCTGTCACTTACGTGTGGTGCCCACGCGTGAGGTCCCACACTTCAGTGAGCACAAGTCACGTGCAATAGGTACGCAAACTCCCAGCCATCTTCTTTGTCAAGAGAAGACGCATCAGGATGCGTATTGGAAGTCTCTGGGTCCTTCAGGATCCTTCGGTTGTCCCTCTCACACACAAAAAAACAAATCTCTCTCATTCTCGGCCTCGCTCGACTCGCTCGCTCGCTGATGGCGTGTAACTCACACGTTCATTGGGAACCCCAAGAGGAAGGTATGATGCGCACAGCAGCAAATTTTCCCTCAGAAAGAAACCAAGGTTTATCGAACCAGGAGGAGCCAAGAAGCACGTTGAAGGTTGATGGCGGCGGGATGTAGTGCGGCGCAACACCAGAGATTCCGGCGCCAACGTGGAACCTGCACAACACAACCAAAGTACTTTGCCCCAACGAAACAGTGAGGTTGTCAATCTCACCGGCTTGCTGTAACAAAGGATTAACCGTATTGTGTGGAAGATGATTGTTTGCGAGAAAACATATAAGTATGCAGTAGATTGTATTTCAAGAAAGAGAATTGGACCGGGGTCCACAGTTCACTAGAGGTGTCTCTCCCATAAGATAAACAGCATGTTGGGTGAACAAATTACAGTTGGGCAATTGACAAATAAAGAGGGCATGACCATGCACATACATATCATGATGAGTATAGTGAGATTTAATTGGGCATTACGACAAAGTACATAGACCGCCATCCAACTGCATCTATGCCTAAAAAGTCCACCTTCAGGTTATCATCCGAACCCCCTCCAGTATTAAGTTGCAAAGCAACAGACAATTGCATTAAGTATGGTGCGTAATGTAATCAACAACTACATCCTTAGACATAGCATCAATGTTTTATCCCTAGTGGCAACAGCACAACACAACCTTAGAACTTTCTGTCACTGTCCCAGGTGTCAATGCAGGCATGAACCCACTATCGAGCATAAATACTCCCTCTTGGAGTTACAAGCATCTACTTGGCCAGAGCATCTACTAGTAACGGAGAGCATGCAAGATCATAAACAACACATAGACATAACTTTGATAATCAACATAACAAGTATTCTCTATTCATCGGATCCCAACAAACGCAACATATAGAATTACAGATAGATGATCTTGATCATGTTAAGCAGCTCACAAGATCCAACAATGATAGCACAATGGGGAGAAGACAACCATCTAGCTACTGCTATGGACCCATAGTCCAGGGGTAGACTACTCACACATCACTCCGGAGGCGACCATGGCGGCGTAGAGTCCTCCGGGAGATGATTCCCCTCTCGGCAGGGTGGGAGGCGATCTCCTGGATCCCCCGAGATGGGATCGGCGGCGGCGGCGTCTCGGAAGGTTTTCCGTATCGTGGCTCTCGGTACTGGGGGTTTCGCGACGGAGGCTTTAAGTAGGCGGAAGGGCAGGTCAAGAGGCAACACGAGGGGCCCACACTACAGGCCGGCGCGGCCAGGGCTTGGGCCGCACCGCCCTGTAGTCTGGCCACCTCGTGGCCACACTTCGTTGACTCTTCGGTCTTCTGGAAGCTTCGTGGCAAAATAGGACCCTGGGCGTTGATTTCGTCCAATTCCGAGAATATTTCGTTACTAGGATTTCTGAAACCAAAAACAGCAAACAACTGGCACTTCGGCATCTTGTTAATAGGTTAGTTCCAGAAAATGCACGAATATGACATAAAGTGTGCATAAAACATGTAGATAACATCAATAATGTGGCATGGAACATAAGAAATTATCGATACGTTGGAGACGTATCAGCATCCCAAGCTTAGTTCTGCTCGTCCCGAGCAGGTAAAACGATAACACAGATAATTTCTGGAGTGACATGCCATCATAATCTTGATCATACTATTTGTAAAGCATATGTAGTGAATGCAGCGATCAAAACAATGTATATGGCATGAGTAAACAAGTGAATCATATAGCAAAGACTTTTCATGAATAGCACTTAAAGACAAGCATCAATAAGTCTTGCATAAGAGTTAACTCATAAAGCAATAATTCAAAGTAAAGACATTGAAGCAACACAATGGAAGATTAAGTTTCAGCGGTTGCTTTCAACTTGTAACATGTATATCTCATGGATATTGTCAACATAGAGTAATATAATAAGTGCAATATGCAAATATGTAGGAATCAATGCACAGTTCACACAAGTGTTTGCTTCTTGAGGTGGAGAGAAATAGGTGAACTGACTCAACATTGAAAGTAAAAGAATGGTCCTCATAGAGGAAAAGCATCGATTGCTATATTTGTGCTAGAGCTTTGATTTTGAAAACATGAAACAATTTTGTCAACGGTAGTAATAAAGCATATGTATCATGTAAATTATATCTTACAAGTTGCAAGCCTCATGCATAGTGTACTAATAGTGCCCGCACCTTGTCCTAATTAGCTTGGACTACCGGATCATCACAATGCACATGTTTTAACCAAGTGTCACAATGGGGTACCTCTATGCCGCCTGTACAAAGGTCTAAGGAGAAAGCTCGCATTGGATTTCTCGCTATTGATTATTCTCAACTTAGACATCCATACCGGGACAACATAGACAACAGATAATGGACTCCTCTTTTATGCATAAGCATGTAACAACAATTAATAATTTTCTCATATGAGATTGAGGATATATGTCCAAAACTGAAACTTCCACCATGGATCATGGCTTTAGTTAGCGGCCCAATGTTCTTCTCTAACAATATGCATGCTTAACCATAAGGTGGTAGATCGCTCTTACTTCAGACGAACATGCATAGCAACTCACATGATATTCAACAAAGAATAGTTGATGGCGTCCCCAGAAACATGGTTATCGCACAACAAGCAACTTAATAAGAGATAAAGTGCATAATTACATATTCAATACCACAATAGTTTTTAAGCTATTTGTCCCATGAGCTATATATTGCAAGGTGAATGATGGAATTTTAAAGGTAGCACTCAAGCAATTTACTTTGGAATGGCGGAAAATACCATGTAGTAGGTAGGTATGGTGGACACAAATGGCATAGTGGTTGGCTCAAGTATTTTGGATGCATGAGAAGTATTCCCTCTCGATACAAGGTTTAGGCTAGCAAGGCTTATTTGAAACAAACACAAGGATGAACCGGTGTAGCAAAACTCACATAAAAGACATATTGTAAACATTATAAGACTCTACACCGTCTTCCTTGTTGTTCAAACTCAATACTAGAAATTATCTAGACCTTAGAGAAACCAAATATGCAAACCAAATTTTAGCATGCTCTATGTATTTCTTCATTAATGGGTGCAAAGCATATGATGCAAGAGCTTAAACATGAGCACAACAATTGCCAAGTATCACATTACCCAAGACATTTATTAGCAATTACTACATGTATCATTTTCCAATTCCAACCATATAACAATTTTAACGAAGAAGAAACTTCGCCATGAATACTATGAGTAGAAACTAAGGACATACTTGTCCATATGCTACAGCGGAGCGTGTCTCTCTCCCATAAAGTGAATGCTAGGATCCATTTTATTCAAACAAAACAAAAACAAAAACAAACAGACGCTCCAAGTAAAGTACATAAGATGTGATGGAATAAAAATATAGTTTCAGGGGAGGAACCTGATAATGTTGTCGATGAAGAAAGGGATGCCTTGGGCATCCCCAAGCTTAGAAGCTTGAGTCTTCTTGATATATGCAGGGGTGAACCACCGGGGCATCCCCAAGCTTAGAGCTTTCACTCTCCTTGATCATGTTGCATCATACTCCTCTCTTGATCCTTGAAAACTTCCTCCACACCAAACTTAGAACAACTCATTAGAGGGTTAGCGACAATAAAAATTAACATATTCAGAGGTGACACAATCATTCTTAACACTTCTGGACATTGCATAAAGCTACTGGACATTAGTGGATCAAAGAAATTCATCCAACATAGCAAAAGAGGCAATGCGAAATAAAAGGCAGAATCTGTCAAAACAGAACAGTCCGTATTGACGAATTTTATTAGGCCACCATACTTGGTCAAATGAAAATTCTCAAATTGAATGAAAGTTGCGTACATATCTGAGGATCATGCACGTAAATTGGCTTAATTTTCTGAGCTACCTACAGGGAGGTAGACCCAGATTCGTGACAGCAAAGAAATCTGTTTCTGCGCAGTAATCCAAATCTAGTACTTACTTTTCTATCAAAGACTTTACTTGGCACAATAAAACACTAAACTAAGATAAGGAGAGGTTGCTACAGTAGTAAACAACTTCCAAGACACAAAATAAAAACAAAGTACTGTAGGTAAAAACATGGGTTGTCTCCCACAAGCGCTTTTCTTTAACGCCTTTCAGCTAGGCGCAGAAAGTGTGTATCAAGTATTATCGGAGGGTGGTGCATTCTCAGCGGGGTGTGGAGTTTTCTCAACCAGGCATAGTATATTAGATACATAAGTTTTAGCATCTCCCTTTTCATTAGTCTTAGGCGTGCTACTCTCATCAAACAAATTTTCAGGAACAAGCCAAGCATAGTTATTTTCTAGTGCATCATTCATAGCTAAGAGTTTACATGGTATTGGTGCTTTGATCTCCCCTCCATCATTAATATTATTAGTGTACTTTATTCTATCCATATCCATCTTTTCAAGGAGACTAACAAAATTGGTGTAAGAACCAAGCATATTATATTTAGCAAAGACCTTTCTAGCTTCTCTTGCTATACCACCAAATTCTCTAAGAAGGGTTTCTAAAACAAAATCTTTCTTTTCCCCTTCTTCCATATCACCAAGTGTGAGAAACATGTGTTGGATTATAGGATTGAGATTAACAAATTTAGTTTCCAACATGTGAACTAAAGCAGCAGCAGCAATTTCATAAGTAGGGGCAAGGTCTACCAAGTGTCTATCCTCAAAATCGTCAACGGTACTAACATGGTTGAAGAATTCTTCTATATTATTTCTCCCAATTATAGACCCACGTCCTACCGGTATGTCTTTCGTGGTAAAATTAAAAGGAAACATGATGAAATAAGTAAAGTAAATGCAAGTAACTAATTTTTTTGTGTTTTTGATATAGCAAACAAGATAGCAAATAAAGTAAAACTAGCAACTAATTTTTTGTATTTTGATTTAGTGCAGCAAACAAAGTAGTAAATAAAACTAAGCAAGACAAAAACAAAGTAAAGAGATTGAGAAGTGGAGACTCCCCTTGCAGCATGTCTTGATCTCCCCGGCAACGGCGCCAGAAAAAGAGCTTGATGGCGTGTAACTCACACGTTCGTTGGGAACCCCAAGAGGAAGGTATGATGCGCACAGCAGGTTTTCCCTCGAAAGAAACCAAGGTTTATCGAACCAGGAGGAGCCAAGAAGCACGTTGAAGGTTGATGGCGGCGGGATGTAGTGCGGCGCAACACCAGAGATCCGGCGCCAACGTGGAACCTGCACAACACAACCAAAGTACTTTGCCCCAAACGAGCGAGGTTGTCAATCTCACCGGCTTGCTGTAACAAAGGATAAACCATATTGTGTGGAAGATGATTGTTTGCGGAAAACAGTAGAACAAGTATTGCATAGATTGTATTTCAGTAAATTGGACCGGGGTCCACAGTTCACTAGAGGTGTCTCTCCCATAAGATAAACAGCATGTTGGGTGAACAAATTACAGTTGGGCAATTGACAAATAAAGAGGGCATGACCATGCACATACATATCATGATGAGTATAGTGAGATTTAATTGGGCATTACGACAAAGTACATAGACCGCCATCCAACCATCTATGCCTAAAAAGTCCACCTTCAGGTTATCATCCGAACCCCTCCAGTATTAAGTTGCAAAGCAACAGACAATTGCATTAAGTATGGTGCGTAATGTAATCAACAACTACATCCTTAGACATAGCATCAATGTTTTATCCCTAGTGGCAACAGCACAACACAACCTTAGAACTTTCTGTCACTGTCCCAGTGTCAATGGAGGCATGAACCCACTATCGAGCATAAATACTCCCTCTTGGAGTTACAAGCATCTACTTGGCCAGAGCATCTACTAGTAACGGAGAGCATGCAAGATCATAAACAACACATAGACATAACTTTGATAATCAACATAACAAGTATTCTCTATTCATCGGATCCCAACAAACGCAACATATAGAATTACAGATAGATGATCTTGATCATGTTAAGCAGCTCACAAGATCCGACAATGATAGCACAATGGGGAGAAGACAACCATCTAGCTACTGCTATGGACCCATAGTCCAGGGGTAGACTACTCACACATCACTCCGGAGGCGACCATGGCGGCGTAGAGTCCTCCGGGAGATGATTCCCCTCTCCGGCAGGGTGCCGGAGGCGATCTCTGGATCCCCGAGATGGGATCGGCGGCGGCGGCGTCTCTGGAAGGTTTTCCGTATCGTGGCTCTCGGTACTGGGGGTTTCGCGATGGAGGCTTTAAGTAGGCGGAAGGGCAGGTCAAGAGGCGGCACGAGGGGCCCACACTACAGGCCGGCGCGGCCAGGGCTTGGGCCGCGCCGCCTGTAGTCTGGCCACCTCGTGGCCCCACTTCGTTGACTCTTCGGTCTTCTGGAAGCTTCGTGGCAAAATAGGACCCTGGGCGTTGATTTCGTCCAATTCCTAGAATATTTCGTTACTAGGATTTCTGAAACCAAAAACAGCAGAAAACAGCAACTGGCGGCATCTTGTTAATAGGTTAGTTCCAGAAAATGCACGAATATGACATAAAGTGTGCATAAAACATGTAGATAACATCAATAATGTGGCATGGAACATAAGAAATTATCGATACGTTGGAGACGTATCACTCGCTCGCTCGCACCTCCTGCTCACTGACAAACCCTGCACAATAGTCAACATCGTCACCCGAAAAAGGGGAGACACCATAATGCTCTCCCTTCTTCTGTCCTTCCGAGTGATCCCTCTTCCTCCGAGTTTCACTAGCTAGACGGGCAAACACACATGTGCTGCATAGTAATAATAAAAAGGTAGAAAAATCGATATACGAATCTATAATTAAATAGGTTAAACTAGGGTTTTCCCAGTACTACAGATCAAGGTTCAAAAAAATCCAACTACGGGGTTCGAACAACACGATTCTAATCCAAGAATTTTTTCTACCTCATCCAAATGGCCTCAAACTATAGGGTTAGCATCTATCTAGTGCAGTATGTGTGAAAATGTATGCACTATGTGTTCTATAACTTGTATGTCTTTCAAATTTGAACCAAATTTGAATAAGTTTGAAATATTTGAAAAGGGGCTTTTGGCTTAAACGTTTGAAACCCAAAACGACTTCTCTTCATGCTAGACTTCATAAGACCGAGTTTAGGGTTAGGGGGTAGATACATGATTTGTCTGGTTTGAATATGTCTAAACCTTGTTTATCAACTTTAATGCTAACTATATGACATAAGAAGACTATGTGCTTTGGTTTTTCATTTTTCTGTTTTTTTAATTTTATGCCCATATATTTGAATCTTGGCCAAATCCTAGGTTTAACAAAGATTTAAACAAGTTTAAAACATGAAAATGAAAAGGGAAGCTTGTCCTTCTTAATTAGTCACTCTAATATGAAGTTTTTGGGAGGTTTTTGAAATTTCCATGTTTGAAACCCAAAACCACTTCTCTTCATGCTTGACTTCATAAGAAAGAGTTTAGGTTTAGGGGTAGATAGATGATTTTTATGGTTTGAATATGTCCAAACCTTGTTTATCAACTTGAATATGCTTACTATATGACGTACATAAGAAGACTATGTACTTTGGTTTTTCAGTTTTCTATTTTTTAAATTTTCTGCCCACTTGAATCTTGGTCAAATTAATCCTAGGGTTGACCATGATTTAAACAAGTCTATAACATGAAATGAAAAGGTAAGCATGGATCCTTCTTAGTCACTCTAAAATGAAGCTTTTGGGATGTGTTCTTGAAATTTCCATGTTTGAAACCCAAAACGACTTCTCTTCATGCTAGACTTCATAAGATTGAGAGTTTAGGGGTTAGGGGTATAGATACATGATTTGTCTGGTTTGAATATGTCTAGACCTTGTTTATCAATTTGAATGCTTACTATGTGACATAAGAAGAGGCTATGTGCTTTGGTTTTTCATTCTTTTGATTTTTTTCTGAATTTTTATGCCCATTTGAATCTTGGTCAAATATATCCTAGGTTTGACCAAGATTTAAACAAGTTTAAAACATGACAATGAAAAGGTAATTAATCATGGATCCTTCTTAATTAATCAGTCAGTCTAATTAAAATGAAGCTTTTGGGAGGTTTTTCAAATTTCCATGTTTGAAACCCAAAACCACACTTCTTTTCATGCTTGACTTCATTTATAAGACACAGTGTAGGGTTAGGGGTACATGACTTGTTTGATTTGAATGTGTCTAGACCTTGTTTATGAACTTTTGAATGCTTACTATATGACATAAGAAGATTATGTGCTTTCGTTTTTTATTTTTTTATTTTTTATTTTATGCTCATTTGAATATTGGTCAAATCCTAGGTTTGACCAAGATTTAAACAAGATTAAAACATGAAAATGAAAGGGTAAGCCTGGATCCTTCTTATGCACTCTAAAATGAAGCTTTTGGGGTTTTTTAAAATGATCCTTCTTAGTCCATGTTTGAAACCCGAAACCACTTCTCTTCATGCTTGACTTCATAAGACAGAGTTTAATTAGGGGTTAGGGGTATATAGATACATGATTTGTCTGGTTTGAATATGTCTAGATCGACCTTGTTTAACAACTTGAATGCTTACTATATGACATAAGAATGCTATGTGCTTTGGTTTTTCATTCTTTTGATTTTTTGAATCTTGGTCAAATCCTAGGTTTGACCAAGATTTAAATAAGTTTAAAACATGAAAATGAAAAGGTAAGCCTGCATCCTTCTTAGTCACTCTAAAATGAAGCTTTTGGGAGGTTTTTGAAATTTCCATGTTTGAAACCCAAAACCACCTCTCTTCATGCTTGACTACATAAGACAAAGTTTAGGGGTTAGGGGGTAGATACATGATTTGCATAGTTTGAATATGTCTAGACCTTGTTTCTCAACTTTAATGCTTACTACTATGACATAAGAAGCTTTTGGGATGTTCTTGAAATTTCCATGTTTGAAACCCAAAACGACTTCTCTTCATGCTAGACTTCATAAGATCGACCGAGTTTAGGGTTAGGGGGTAGAGATACATTATTTGTCTGGTTTGAATATGTCCAAACCTTGTTTATCAACTTGAATGCTTACTATATGACATAAGAAGACTATATGCTTTTGTTTTTCCTTTTTCTGAGTTTTTTTTTGAATTTTATGCCGATTTGAATCTCTTGGTCAGATCCTAGGTTTGACAAATTAAGATTTAAACAAGTTTAAAATATGAAAATGAAAAGGTAAGCATGGATCCTTCCTAGTCACTCTAAAATGAAGCTTTTGGGAGGTTTTTGAAATTTTCATGTTTGAAACCGAAAACCACTTCTCTTCATGCTTGACTTCATAAGACAGAGTTTAGGGTTAGGGGTAGATACATGATTTGTCTGGTTTGGATATATCTAGACCTTGTTTATCAACTTGAATGCTTACGATATGACATAAGAAGGCTATGTGATTTGGTTTTTCATTTTTTCTGATTTTTTTGAATTTTGTGCCCACCCATTTGTATCTTGGTCAAATCCTAGGTTTGATAATAATTTAAACAAGTTTAAAACATAAAAATGAAAAGGGAAGCATGTATCCTTCTTAGTAACTCTAAAATGAAGTTTTTGGGAGGTTTTTGAAATTTCCATGTTTGAAACCCAAAACCACTTCTCTTCATGCTTGACTTCATAAGACAGAGTTTAAGGGTTAGGGGTAGATACATGATTTGTCTGGTTTGAATATGTCTAGACCTTGTTTATCAACTTTAATGCTTACTATATGACATAAGAAGACTATGTGATTTAGTTTTTCATTTTTCTGTTTTTATTTTATTTTTCTGCCCATTTGAATCTTGTTGGTCAAATCCTAGGTTTGACCAAGATTTAGACAAGTTTAACACGTGAAAACGAATAAGTAAGCCTGGATCCTTCTTAGTCACTCCAAAATATACCAATTGATAGATGTGTTAACTTTGCTTCATGGAAAAAATAATGTCATGTAAATGAGTTAACTTGGATTTCCTACGCTTGAATCCATAGGAAACTTTGTTCTAATGCACTATAATAATCAACCGAGTTTTTACACCAACAGGTCTGTCACTTACGTGTGGTGCCCACGCGTGAGGTCCCACACTTCAGTGAGCACAAGTCACGTGCAATAGGTACGCAAACTCCCAGCCATCTTCTTTGTCAAGAGAAGATGCATCAGGATGCGTATTGGAAGTCTCTGGGTCCTTCAGGATCCTTCGGTTGTCCCTCTCACACAAAAAAAAAACAAATCTCTCTCATTCTCGGCCTCGCTTGACTCGCTCGCTCGCTCGCTCGCACCTCCTGCTCACTGACAAACCCTGCACAATAGTCAACATCGTCACCCGAAAAAGGGGAGACACCATAATGCTCTCCCTTCTTCTGTCCTTCCGAGTGATCCCTCTTCCTCCGAGTTTCACTAGCTAGACGGGCAAACACACATGTGCTGCATAGTAATAATAAAAAGGTAGAAAAATCGATATACGAATCTATAATTAAATAGGTTAAACTAGGGTTTTGCCCAGTACTACAGATCAAGGTTCAAAAAATCCAACTACGGGGTTCGAACAACACGATTCTAATCCAAGAATTTTTTCTACCTCATCCAAATGGCCTCAAACTATAGGGTTAGCATCTATCTAGTGCAGTATGTGTGAAAATGTATGCACTATGTGTGCTATAACTTGTATGTCTTTCAAATTTGAACCAAATTTGAATAAGTTTGAAATATTTGAAACGGGGCTTTTGGCTTAAACGTTTGAAACCCAAAACGACTTCTCTTCATGCTAGACTTCATAAGACCGAGAGGGTTAGGGGTAGATACATGATCTGTCTGGTTTGAATATGTCTAAACCTTGTTTATCAACTTTAATGCTAACTATATGACATAAGAAGACTATGTGCTTGGGTTTTTCATTTTTCTGTTTTTTTTAATTTTATGCCCATATATTTGAATCTTGGCCAAATCCTAGGTTTGACAAAGATTTAAACAAGTTTAAAACATGAAAATGAAAAGGGAAGCCTGTATCCTTCTTAATTAGTCACTCTAATATGAAGTTTTTGGGAGGTTTTTGAAATTTCCATGTTTGAAACCCAAAACCACTTCTCTTCATGCTTGACTTCATAAGAAAGAGTTTAGGGTTAGGGGTAGATACATGATTTGTATGGTTTGAATATGTCCAAACCTTGTTTATCAACTTGAATATGCTTACTATATGACGTACATAAGAAGACTATGTACTTTGGTTTTTCAGTTTTCTATTTTTTAAATTTTCTGCCCACTTGAATCTTGGTCAAATTAATCCTAGGGTTGACCATGATTTAAACAAGTCTATAACATGAAATGAAAAGGTAAGCATGGATCCTTCTTAGTCACTCTAAAATGAAGCTTTTGGGATGTGTTCTTGAAATTTCCATGTTTGAAACCCAAAACGACTTCTCTTCATGCTAGACTTCATAAGATTGACCGTTTAGGGGTTAGGGGTATAGATACATGATTTGTCTGGTTTGAATATGTCTAGACCTTGTTTATCAATTTGAATGCTTACTATGTGACATAAGAAGAGGCTATGTGCTTTGGTTTTTCATTCTTTTGATTTTTTTCTGAATTTTTATGCCCATTTGAATCTTGGTCAAATCCTAGGTTTGACCAAGATTTAAACAAGTTTAAAACATGACAATGAAAAGGTAATTAATCATGGATCCTTCTTAATTAATCAGTCAGTCTAATTAAAATGAAGCTTTTGGGAGGTTTTTCAAATTTCCATGTTTGAAACCCAAAACCACACTTCTTTTCATGCTTGACTTCATTTATAAGACACAGTGTAGGGTTAGGGGGTACATGACTTGTTTGATTTGAATGTGTCTAGACCTTGTTTATGAACTTTTGAATGCTTACTATATGACATAAGAAGATTATGTGCTTTCGTTTTTTTATTTTTTTATTTTTTATTTTATGCTCATTTGAATATTGGTCAAATCCTAGGTTTGACCAAGATTTAAACAAGATTAAAACATGAAAATGAAAGGGTAAGCCTGGATCCTTCTTATGCACTCTAAAATGAAGCTTTTGGGGTTTTTAAAATGATCCTTCTTAGTCCATGTTTGAAACCCGAAACCACTTCTCTTCATGCTTGACTTCATAAGACAGAGTTTAATTAGGGGTTAGGGGTATAGATACATGATTTGTCTGGTTTGAATATGTCTAGATCGACCTTGTTTAACAACTTGAATGCTTACTATATGACATAAGAAGACTATGTACTTTGGTTTTTCATTTTTCATTTTTTAATTTTATGCCCATTTGAATCTTGGTCAAATCCTAGGTTTGAACAAGATTTAAACAAGTTTAAAACATGAAAATAAAATGGTAAGCATGGATCCTTCTTAGTCTCCCTAAAATGAAGCTTTTTTTTGAAATTTCCATGTTTCAAACCCAAAACCGCCACTTCTCTTTCATGCTTGACTTCATAAGACAGAGTTTAGGGTTAGGGGTAGATATATACATGATTTTTCTGGTTTGAATATGTCTAGACCTTGTTTATCATCTTGAATGCTTACTATATGACATAAGAATGCTATGTGCTTTGGTTTTTCATTCTTTTGATTTTTTCTGAAGAATCTTGGTCAAATCCTAGGTTTGACCAAGATTTAAACAAGTTTAAAACATGAAAATGAGAAGGGAAGCTGTATCATCCTTCTTAATTAGTCACTCTAAAATGAAGCTTTTGGGAGGTTTTTGAAATTTCCATGTTTGAAACCCAAAACCACCTCTCTTCATGCTTTACTACATAAGACAAAGTTTAGGGGTTAGGGGGTAGATACATGATTTGCATAGTTTGAATATGTGATGTCTACGGGTGCTTCTATTCTTGTAGACAGTGTTGGGCCTCCAAGAGCAGAGGTTTGTAGAACAGCAGCAAGTTTCCCTTAAGTGGATCACCCAAGGTTTATCGAACTCGGGGAGGAAGAGGTCAAAGATATCCCTCTCATGCAACCCTGCAACCACAAAGCAAGAAGTCTCTTGTGTCCCCAACACACCTAATAGGTGCACTAGTTCGGCGAAGAGATAGTGAAATACAAGTGGTATGAATGAATATGAGCAGTAGTACGGTGAGAAAAGTGCTTTTGGCGTGCAGTTGATGGTAATAATATTGCAGCGTATAAATGCGGTAAACAGTAAACAAGCAGCGATAGCAGTATTTAGGAACAAGGCCTAGGGATCATACTTTCACTAGTGGACACTCTCAACATTGATCACATAACAGAATAAATAGATAGATGCTAGACTCTACACCCTCTTGTTGGATGATGAACACCACTAACTGTGTAGGATTACACGAACCCTCAATGCCGGAGTTAACAAGCTCCACAATATTCAATGTTCATATTTAAATAACCTTAGAGTGCATGACAGATCAACATAACCAAACCAAGTACTAACATAGCATGCACACTGTCACCTTCACACTACGAAAGGAGGAATAGATCACATCAATACTATCATAGCAATAGTTAACTTCATAATCTACAAGAGATCACAATCATAGCCTACGCCAAGTACTACACGATGCACACACTGTCACCATTACACCGTGCAGGAGGAATAAACTACTTTAATAACATCACTAGAGTAGCACACAGATAAATTGTGATACAAAACACATTGCAATCATAAAGGGATATAAATAAGCACTTCACTATGCCATTCATAACAGTGAATAAGTATTCTGTGAAATATAGCCTAAGAGACCCACACGGTGCACACACTGTCACCTTTACACACGTGGGACAAGGAGTCTCCGGAGATCACATAAGTAAAACCCACTTGACTAGCATAATGACATCTAGATTACAAGCATCATCATATGAATCTCAATCATGTAAGGCAGCTCATGAGATTATTGTATTGAAGCACATAGGAGAGAGATTAACCACATAGCTACCGGTACAGCCCCGAGCCTCGATGGAGAACTACTCCCTCCTCATGGGAGACAACAGCGTTGATGAAGATGGCGGTGATGTCGATGGAGAAGCCGGGGCACTTCCCCGTGCGGCGGCGTGCCGAACGGAGACTCTGTCCCCCAGATCTTGGCTTCGCGATGGCGGCGGCTCTGGAAGGTTTTCTCTGGTTTCGTCGAACTTAATAGGGTTTTCGCGACAGAGACCTTAAGTAGGCGGAAGGGCAGCCTCGGAGGGGTCCTGGTGGGCCCACACACTAGGGGGCGCGGCCAGGGCTTGGGCCGCGCCGCCCTACTGTGTCCCCACCTCGTGGCCCCACTTCGTTCGGACTTCTGGAAGCTTCGTGGAAAAATAGGACCCTGGGCGTTGATTTCGTCCAATTCCGAGAATATTTCCTTACTAGGATTTGGAACCAAAAACAGACGACAATGGCCCTTCGGCATCTCGTCAATAGGTTAGTTCCGGAAACGCATAAATATGACATATAATGTGCATAAAACATGTAAATATCATCAATAATGTGGCATGGAACATAAGAAATTATCGATACGTCGGAGACGTATCAGCATCCCCAAGCTTAGTTCTGCTCGTCCCGAGCAGGTAAACGATAACAAAGATAATTTCTGGAGTGACATGCCATCATAACCTTGATCATACTATTGTAAGCATATGTAATGAATGCAGTGATCAAAACAATGGTAATGACATGAGTAAACAAATGAATCATAAAGCAAAGACTTTTCATGAATAGTACTTTCAAGACAAGCATCAATAAGTCTTGCATAAGAGTTAACTCATAAAGCAATAAATCAAAGTAAAGGTATTGAAGCAACACAAAGGAAGATTGAGTTTCAGCGGTTGCTTTCAACTTATAACATGTATATCTCATGGATATTGTCAATGTAAAGTAATATAACAAGTGCAATATGCAAGTATGTAGGAATCAATGCACAGTTCACACAAGTGTTTGCTTCTTGAGGTGGAAAGAGATAGGTGAACTGACTCAACATAAAAGTAAAAGAAAGGCCCTTCGCAGAGGGAAGCATTGATTGCTATATTTGTGCTAGAGCTTTGGTTTTGAAAACAAGAAACAATTTTGTCAACGGTAGTAATAAAGCATATGTGTTATGTAAATTATATCTTACAAGTTGCAAGCCTCATGCATAGTGTACTAATAGTGCCCGCACCTTGTCCTAATTAGCTTGGGTTAACACGGATTATCATTGCATAACATATGTTTCAACCAAGTGTCACAAAGGGGTACCTCTATGCCGCCTGTACAAGGGTCTAAGGAGAAAGTTCGCATTGGATTTCTCGCTTTTGATCATTCTTCAACTTAGACACCCATACCGGGACAACATAGACAACAGATAATGGACTCCTCTTTTAATGCTTAAGCATTCAACAACAGATAATATTCTCATAAGAGATTGAGGTTTTATGTCCAAACTGAAACTTCCACCATGAATCATGGCTTTAGTTAGCGGCCCAATGTTCTTCTCTAACAGTATGCATACTCAAACCATTTGATTGTGAAAACCGCCCTTACTTCAGACAAGACGAACATGCATAGCAACTCACATGATATTCAACAAAGGTAAAAGAGTTGATGGCGTCCCCAGAAAACATGGTTACCGCACAACAAGCAACTTATTAAGAAATAAGACACATAAGTACATATTCTTCACCACGATAGTTTTTAAGCTATTTTGTCCCATGAGCTATATATTGTAAAGGTAAAGAATGGAATTTTAGGGATGCTGATACGTCTCCGACGTATCGATAATTTCTTATGTTCCATGCCACATTATTGATGATATCTACATGTTTTATGCATACTTTATGTCATATTTATGCATTTTCCGGCACTAACCTATTAACGAGATGCCGAAGAGCCAGTTGCTGTTTTCTGCTGTTTTTGGTTTCAGAAATCCTACAAAGGAAATATTCTCGAATTGACGAAATCAACGCCCGGGTCCTATTTTTCACGGAGCTTCCAGAAGACCGAGGGAAAGGAAGTGGGGCCACGAGGCGCCGCCACAACAGGGGGGCGCGGCCCAGGTCTTGGCCGCGCGGCCCTGGTGTGTGGGGCCCTCGTGTGGCCCCCCGCGTTGCCCTTCCGCCTACTTAAAGTCTTCGTCGCGAAACCCCCCCGAGAGCCACGATACGGAAAACCTTCGAGACGCCGCCGCCGCCAATCCCATCTCGGGGGATTCGGAGATCGCCTCCGGCACCCTGCCGAGGGGAATCATCTCCCGGAGGACTCTTCACCGCCATGGTCGCCTCCGGAGTGATGAGTGAGTAGTTCACCCCTGGACTATGGGTCCATAGCAGTAGCTAGATGGTTGTCTTCTCCTCATGTGCTTCATTGTCGGATCTTGTGAGCTGCCTAACATGATCAAGATCATCTATCTATAATTCTATATGTTGTGTTTGTCGGGATCCGATGGATAGAGAATACTATGTTATGTTGATTATCAATCTATTACCTATGTGTTGTTTATGATCTTGCATGCTCTCCGTTATTAGTAGAGGCTCTGGCCAAGTTTTTACTCTTAACTCCAAGAGGGAGTATTTATGCTCCATAGTGGGTTCATGCCTCCATTGAATCTGGGACAGTGACAGAAAGTTCTAAGGTTGTGGATGTGCTGTTGCCACTAGGGATAAAACATTGATGCTATGTCCGAGGGATGTAGTTATTGATTACATTACGCACCATACTTAATGCAATTGTCTGTTGTTTGCAACTTAATACTGGAAGGGGTTCGGATGATAACCTGAAGGTGGACTTTTTAGGCATAGATGCATGCTGGATAGCGGTCTATGTACTTTGTCGTAATGCCCAATTAAATCTCACAATACTCATCGTATCATGTATGTGCATTGTCATGCCCTCTCTATTTGTCAATTGCCCGACTGTAATTTGTTCACCCAACATGCTATTTATCTTATGAGAGAGACACCTCTAGTGAACTGTGGACCCCGGTCCATTCTTTTACATCGAATACAATCTACTGCAATACTTGTTTCTACTGTTTTCTGCAAACAATCATCATCCACACTATACATCTAATCCTTTGTTACAGCAAGCCGGTGAGATTGACAACCTCACTGTTTCGTTGGGGCAAAGTACTTTGGTTGTGTTGTGCAGGTTCCACGTTGGCGCCGGAATCCCTGGTGTTGCGCCGCACTACATCCCGCCGCCATCAACCTTCAACGTGCTTCTTGGCTCCTCCTGGTTCGATAAACCTTGGTTTCTTTCTGAGGGAAAACTTGCCACTGTGCGCATCATACCTTCTTCTTGGGGTTCCCAACGGACGTGTCATTAGCGCATCAAGCAATTTACTTTGGAATGGCGGAGAAATACCATGTAGTAGGTAGGTATGGTGGACACAAATGGCATAGTGGTTGGCTCAAGGATTTTGGATGCATGAGAAGTATTCCCTCTCGATACAAGGTTTAGGCTAGCAAAGTTATTTGAAACAAACACAAGGATGAACCGGTGCAGCAAAACTTACATAAAAGACATATTGTAAACATTATAAGACTCTACATCGTCTTCCTTGTTGTTCAAAACTCAATACTAGAAATTATCTAGACCTTAGAGAGACCAATTATGCAAACCAAATTTTAGCAAGCTCTATGTATTTCTTCATTAATGGGTGCAAAGTATATGATGCAAGAGCTTAATCATGAGCACAACAATTGCCAAGTATCAAATTATCCAAGACATTTTATCAATTACTACATGTAGCATTTCCCGTTTCCAACCATATAACAATTAACGAAGCAGTTTCAACCTTCGCCATGAACATTAAAAGCTAAGAACACATGTGTTCATATGAACCAGCGGAGCGTGTCTCTCTCAAAAACATTTATAAAACAAACAGACGCTCCAAGTAAAGTACATAAGATGTGACCGAATAAAAATATAGTTTCATTAGAGGAACCTGATAAATTGTCGATGAAGAAGGGGATGCCTTGGGCATCCCCAAGGTTAGACGCTTGAGTCTTCTTGAAATATGCAGGGATGAACCACGGGTGCATCCCCAAGCTTAGACTCTTCACTCTTCTTGATCATAGTATATCATCCTCCTCTCTTGACCCTTGAAAACTTCCTCCACACCAAACTCGAAACAAACTCATTAGAGGGTTAGTGCATAATCAAAAACTCACATGTTCAGAGGTGACACAATCATTCTTAACACTTCTGGACATTGCACAAAGCTACTGGAAGGTAATGGAACAAAGAAATCCATCCAACACAGCGAAAAGAGGCAATGCGAAATAAAAGGCAGAATCTGTCAAAACAGAACAGTCCGTAAAGACGAATTTTAAAGTGGCAACAGACTTGCTCAGATGAAAATTCCCAAATTTAATGAAAGTTGCGTACATATCTGAGGATCACTCACGTAAATTGGCATAATTTTCTGAGTTATCTACAGAGAATTAGGCCCAGATTTGTGACAGCAAGAAATCTGTTTCTGCGCAGTAATCCAAATCTAGTATCAACCCTACTATCAAAGACTTTACTTGGCACAATAATGCAATAAAATAAGATAAGGAGAGGTTGCTACAGTAGTAACAACTTCCAAGACTCAAATATAAAACAAAAGTACTGTAGTAAAATAAACACATGGGTTATCTCCCAAGAAGTTCTTTCTTTATAGCCATTAAGATGGGCTCAGCAGTTTTAATGATGCACTCGTAAGAAATAGTATTTGAAGCAAAAGAGAGCATCAAGAGGCAAATTCAAAACACATTTAAGTCTAACATGCTTCCTATGCATAGGAATCTTGTAAATAAACAAGTTCATGAAGAGCAAAGTAACAAGCATAGGAAGATAAAACCAGTGTAACTTCAAAAATTTCAGCATATAGAGAGGTGTTTTAGTAACATGAAAATTTCTACAACCATATTTTCCTCTCTCATAATAACTTTCAGTAGCAACATGAGCAAACTCAACAATATAACTATCACATAAAGCATTCTTATCATGAGTCTCATGCATAAAATTATTACTCTCCACATAGGCATAATCAATTTTATTAGTTATAGTGGGAGCAAATTCAACAAAGTAGCTATCATTATTATTCTCATCATCAAATATAGGAGGCATATTGTAATCATAATCAAATTTATCCTCCATAATAGGCGGTACTAAAAGACCAATATCATTATAATCATCATAAATAGGAGGCAAAGTATCATCAAAGTAAATTTTCTCCTCAATGCTTGGGGGACTAAAAATATCATGCTCATCAAAGCCAGCTTCCCCAAGCTTAGAATTTTCCATATCATTAGCAACAATGGTGTTCAAAGCGTTCATACTAATATGTTCCATAGGTTTTTTAATTTTCGCATCAAACCATCCATGTCTTAAATCAGGAAATAGAATAAGAAGCTCATTGTTGTCCATTATGCCAAACTAGTGTAAACAAGAAACAAAAAGATGCAATTGCAGGATCTAAAGGAAATAGCTTCCCGGCAATGGCGCCAGAAAAGTGCTTCGTTGCCGGGATCCGGTGTGTGAGTGCCGTTTACCTTTCCTCCCCGGCAACGGCGCCAGAAAAGTGCTTGATGTCTACGGGTGCTTCTATTCTTGTAGACAGTGTTGGGCCTCCAAGAGCAGAGGTTTGTAGAACAGCAGCAAGTTTCCCTTAAGTGGATCACCCAAGGTTTATCGAACTCAGGGAGGAAGAGGTCAAAGATATCCCTCTCATGCAACCCTGCAACCACAAAGCAAGAAGTCTCTTGTGTCCCCAACACACCTAATAGGTGCACTAGTTCAGCGAAGAGATAGTGAAATACAAGTGGTATGAATGAATATGAGCAGTAGTACGGTGAGAAAAGTGCTTGGCGCATTTGATGGTAATAATATTGCAAAGTATAAATGCAGTAAAACAGTAAACAAGCAGCGATAGCGATATTTAGGAACAAGGCCTAGGGATCATACTTTCACTAGTGGACACTCTCAACATTGATCACATAACAGAATAAATAGATAGATGCTAGACTCTACACCCTCTTGTTGGATGATGAACACCACTAACTGTGTAGGATTACACGAACCCTCAATGCCGGAGTTAACAAGCTCCACAATATTCAATGTTCATATTTAAATAACCTTAGAGTGCATGACAGATCAACATAACCAAACCAAGTACTAACATAGCATGCACACTGTCACCTTCACACTATGAAAGGAGGAATAGATCACATCAATACTATCATAGCAATAGTTAACTTCATAATCTACAAGAGATCACAATCATAGCCTACGCCAAGTACTACACGATGCACACACTGTCACCATTACACCATGCAGGAGGAATAAACTACTTTAATAACATCACTAGAGTAGCACACAGATAAATTGTGATACAAAACACATTGCAATCATAAAGGGATATAAATAAGCACTTCACTATGCCATTCATAACAGTGAATAAGTATTCTGTGAAATATAGCCTAAGAGACCCACACGGTGCACACACTGTCACCTTTACACACGTGGGACAAGGAGTCTCCGGAGATCACATAAGTAAAACCCACTTGACTAGCATAATGACATCTAGATTACAAGCATCATCATATGAATCTCAATCATGTAAGGCAGCTCATGAGATTATTGTATTGAAGCACATAGGAGAGAGATTAACCACATAGCTACCGGTACAGCCCCGAGCCTCGATGGAGAACTACTCCCTCCTCATGGGAGACAGCAGCGTTGATGAAGATGGCGGTGATGTCGATGGAGAAGCCTTCCGGGGGCACTTCCCCGTCCGGCGGCGTGCCGGAACAGAGACTCCTGTCCCCCAGATCTTGGCTTCGCGATGGCGGCGGCTCTGGAAGGTTTCTCGTTTCGTCGAACTTAATAGAGTTTTCGCGACGGAGACCTTAAGTAGGCGGAAGGGCAGCCTCGGAGGGGTCCTGGTGGGCCCACACACTAGGGGGGCGCGGCCAGGGCTTGGGCCGCGCCGCCCTACTGTGTCCCCACCTCGTGGCCCCACTTCGTTTCCCCTTCGGACTTCTGGAAGCTTCGTGGAAAAATAGGACCCTGGGCGTTGATTTCGTCCAATTCCGAGAATATTTCCTTACTAGGATTTCTGAAACCAAAAACAGCAGAAAACATGGCCCTTCGGCATCTCGTCAATAGGTTAGTTCCGGAAAATGCATAAATATGACATATAATGTGCATAAAACATGTAGATATCATCAATAATGTGGCATGGAACATAAGAAATTATCGATACGTCGGAGACGTATCAGCATCCCCAAGCTTAGTTCTGCTCGTCCCGAGCAGGTAAACGATAACAAAGATAATTTCTGGAGTGACATGCCATCATAACCTTGATCATACTATTGTAAGCATATGTAATGAATGCAGCGATCAAAACAATGGTAATGACATGAGCAAACAAATGAATCATAAAGCAAAGACTTTTCATGAATAGTACTTTCAAGACAAGCATCAATAAGTCTTGCATAAGAGTTAACTCATAAAGCAATAAATCAAAGTAAAGGTATTGAAGCAACACAAAGGAAGATTGAGTTTCAGCGGTTGCTTTCAACTTATAACATGTATATCTCATGGATATTGTCAATGTAAAGTAATATAACAAGTGCAATATGCAAGTATGTAGGAATCAATGCACAGTTCACACAAGTGTTTGCTTCTTGAGGTGGAAAGAGATAGGTGAACTGACTCAACATAAAAGTAAAAGAAAGGCCCTTCGCAGAGGGAAGCATTGATTGCTATATTTGTGCTAGAGCTTTGGTTTTGAAAACAAGAAACAATTTTGTCAACGGTAGTAATAAAGCATATGTGTTATGTAAATTATATCTTACAAGTTGCAAGCCTCATGCATAGTGTACTAATAGTGCCCACACCTTGTCCTAATTAGCTTGGGTTAACACGGATTATCATTGCATAACATATGTTTCAACCAAGTGTCACAAAGGGGTACCTCTATGCCGCCTGTACAAGGGTCTAAGGAGAAAGTTCGCATTGGATTTCTCGCTTTTGATCATTCTTCAACTTAGACACCCATACCGGGACAACATAGACAACAGATAATGGACTCCTCTTTTAATGCTTAAGCATTCAACAACAGATAATATTCTCATAAGAGATTGAGGTTTTATGTCCAAACTGAAACTTCCACCATGAATCATGGCTTTAGTTAGCGGCCCAATGTTCTTCTCTAACAGTATGCATACTCAAACCATTTGATTGTGAAAACCGCCCTTACTTCAGACAAGACGAACATGCATAGCAACTCACATGATATTCAACAAAGGTAAAAGAGTTGATGGCGTCCCCAGAAACATGGTTACCGCACAACAAGCAACTTATTAAGAAATAAGACACATAAGTACATATTCTTCACCACGATAGTTTTTAAGCTATTTTGTCCCATGAGCTATATATTGTAAAGGTAAAGAATGGAATTTTAAAGGTAGCATGATACGTCTCCGACGTATCGATAATTTCTTATGTTCCATGCCACATTATTGATGATATCTACATGTTTTATGCATACTTTATGTCATATTTATGCATTTTCCGGCACTAACCTATTAACGAGATGCCGAAGAGCCAGTTGTTGTTTTCTGCTGTTTTTGGTTTCAGAAATCCTACAAAGGAAATATTCTCGGAATTGGACGAAATCAATGCCCAGGGTCCTATTTTTGCACGAAGCTTCCAGAAGACCGAGGGGAAAGGAAGTGGGGCCACGAGGCGCCGCCACAACAGGGCGGCGCGGCCCAGGTCTTGGCCGCGCGGCCCTGGTGTGTGGGGCCCTCGTGTGGCCCCCCCGCGTTGCCCTTCCGCCTACTTAAAGTCTTCGTCGCGAAACCCCCAGTACCGAGAGCCACGATACGGAAAACCTTCCAGAGACGCCGCCGCCGCCAATCCCATCTCGGGGGATTCAGGAGATCGCCTCCGGCACCCTGCCGGAGAGGGGAATCATCTCCCGGAGGACTCTTCACCGCCATGGTCGCCTCCGGAGTGATGAGTGAGTAGTTCACCCCTGGACTATGGGTCCATAGCAGTAGCTAGATGGTTGTCTTCTCCTCATGTGCTTCATTGTCGGATCTTGTGAGCTGCCTAACATGATCAAGATCATCTATCTGTAATTCTATATGTTGTGTTTGTCGGGATCCGATGGATAGAGAATACTATGTTATGTTGATTATCAATCTATTACCTATGTGTTGTTTATGATCTTGCATGCTCTCCGTTATTAGTAGAGGCTCTGGCCAAGTTTTTACTCTTAACTCCAAGAGGGAGTATTTATGCTCCATAGTGGGTTCATGCCTCCATTAAATCTGGGACAGTGACAGAAAGTTCTAAGGTTGTGGATGTGCTGTTGCCACTAGGGATAAAACATTGATGCTATGTCCGAGGATGTAGTTATTGATTACATTACGCACCATACTTAATGCAATTGTCTGTTGTTTGCAACTTAATACTGGAAGGGGTTCGATGATAACTGAAGGTGGACTTTTTAGGCATAGATGCATGCTGGATAGCGGTCTATGTACTTTGTCGTAATGCCCAATTAAATCTCACAATACTCATCGTATCATGTATGTGCATTGTCATGCCCTCTCTATTTGTCAATTGCCCGACTGTAATTTGTTCACCCAACATGCTATTTATCTTATGGGAGAGACACCTCTAGTGAACTGTGGACCCCGGTCCATTCTTTTACATCGAATACAATCTTGCAATACTTGTTTTACTGTTTTCTGCAAACAATCATCATCCACACTATACATCTAATCCTTTGTTACAGCAAGCCGGTGAGATTGACAACCTCACTGTTTCGTTGGGGCAAAGTACTTTGGTTGTGTTGTGCAGGTTCCACGTTGGCGCCGGAATCCTTGGTGTTGCACCGCACTACATCCCGCCGCCATCAACCTTCAACGTGCTTCTTGGCTCCTCCTGGTTCGATAAACCTTGGTTTCTTTCTGAGGGAAAAATTGCTACTGTGCGCATCATACCTTCCTCTTGGGGTTCCCAACGGACGTGTGCTGTACACACCATCAAGCATTTTTTCTGGCGCCGTTGCCGGGGAGATCAAGACACGCTGCAAGGGGAGTCTCCACAATCCAATCTCTTTACTTTGTTTTTGTCTTGCTTTATTTTATTTACTTTCTTGTTTGCTGCATTATATCAAAACACAAAAAAATTAGTTGCTAGCTTTACTTTATTTACTGTCTTGCTCTCTATATCAAAAACACAAAAAAATTAGTTACTTGCATTTACTTTATTTACTTTTTGTTTATTTCATCATGTTTCCTCCTAAGTACACTCTAAAAGACATACCGGTAGGACGTGGGTCTATCATTGGAAGAGATAATATAGAAGCATTTTTCACTCATGTTAGTAAAGTTGAAGATTTTGAAGATAGACACTTGGTAGAACTTGCTCCTACTTATGAAATTGCTGCTGCTTCTTTAGTTCGCATGTTGGAAACTAAATTTGTTAATCTCAATCCTATAATCCAACACATGTTTCTCACACTCGGTGATATGGAGGAAGGGGAAAAGAAAGATTTTGTTTTAGAAACCCTTCTTAAAGAATTTGGTGGTGTAGCAAGAGAGGCTAGAAAGGTCTTTATCAAATACAATATGCTTGGCTCTTATACCAATTTTGTTAGTATCCTTGAAAAAATGGATATGGAGAGAGTAAGGTACACTAATAATATTAATGATGGTGGGGAGATTAAGACAACAATACCTTGTAAGCTCCTAGGAATGAGCGATGCTCTAGAAACTAATTATGGTTGGCTTGTCCCTGAAAATTTGTTTGACGAGGATAGCAAACCTAAGAATAATGAAAAGGGAGCCTCTGAAACTCACATAGATAAGATAAAATGCATAGTTGAGAAAACTCCCAACACCTATGTTGATGCTTCATCTCTTGATAACACTTGATATACACTTTCTGCGCCTAGCTGAAAGGCGTTAAAGAAAAGCGCTTATGGGAGACAACCCATGTTTTTACTACAGTACTTTGTTTTATATTTGAGTCTTGGAAGTTGTTTACTACTGTAGCAACCTCTCCTTATCATGTTTTTGTGCCAAGTAAAGTCTCTATGGTAAAGTTGATGCTAGATTTGGATTGCTGCACAGAAACAGCATTGCTGTCTGTCACGAATTCGCGCAGAAGTCTCTGTAAAAAATCAAAAAAATCTGAAATTTACGTGCGTGATCCTCAGATATGTACGCAACTTTCATTAGTTTTGAGTTTTTCCGTTTGAGCAAGTTAAGTGCCCCTTCCAGGTTCGTCTTTACGGACTGTTCTATTTTTGACAGATTCTGCCTTTTATTTCGCATTGCCTCTTTTGCTATGTTGGATGAATTTCTTTGATCCATTAATGTCCAGTAGCTTTGTGCAATGTCCAGAAGTGTTAAGAATGATTGTGTCACCTCTGAACATGTGAATTTTTGATTGTGCACTAACCCTCTAATGAGTTTGCTTGAAGTTTGGTGTGAAGGAAGTTTTCAAGGGTCAAGAGAGGAGTATGATATACTATGATCAAGAGGAGTGAAAGCTCTAAGCTTGGGGATGCCCCGGTGGTTCACCCCTGCATATTTTAAGAAGACTCAAGCGTCTAAGCTTGGGGATGCCCAAGGCATCCCCTACTTCATCGACAACATCATCAGGTTCCTCCCCTGAAACTATATTTTTATTCAGTCACATCTTATGTGCTTTGCTTGGAGCGTCGGTTTGTTTTTGTTTTTGTTTTTGTTTGAATAAAATGGATCCTAGCATTCATTGTGTGGGAGAGAGACACGCTCCGTGTTGCATATGGACAAATATGTCCTTAGGCTTTACTCATAGTATTCATGGCGAAGGTTGAATCTTCTTCGTTAAATTGTTATATGGTTGGAATTGGGAAATGCTACATGTAGTAATTCTAAAATGTCTTGAATAATTTGATACTTGGCAATTGTTGTGCTCATGTTTAAGCTCTTGAATCATATACTTTGCACCCATTAATGAAGAAATACCTAGAGCTTGCTAAATTTGGTTTGCATATTTGGTCTCTCTAAAGTCTAGATAATTTCTAGTATTGAGTTTTGAACAACAAGGAAGACGGTGTAGAGTCTTATAATGTTTACAATATGTCTTTTATGTGAGTTTTGCTGCACCGGTTCATCCTTGTGTTTGTTTCAAATAATCTTGCTAGCCTAAACCTTGTATCGAGAGGGAATACTTCTCATGCATCCAAAATCCTTGAGCCAACCACTATGCCATTTGTGTCCACCATACCTACCTACTACATGGTATTTCTCCGCCATTCCAAAGTAAATTGCTTGAGTGCTACCTTTAAATTTCCATCATTCGCCTTTGCAATATATAGCTCATGGGACAAAATAGCCTTAAAAACTATTGTGGTATTGAATATGTACTTATGCACTTTATCTCTTATTAAGTTGCTTGTTGTGCGATAACCATGTTCTGGGGACGCCATCAACTCTTTGTTGAATATCATGTGAGTTGCTATGCATGTTCGTCTTGTCTGAAGTAAGGGCGGTTTTCACAATCAAATGGTTTGAGTATGCATACTGTTAGAGAAGAACATTGGGCCGCTAACTAAAGCCATGAATCATGGTGGAAGTTTCAGTTTGGACATAAAACCTCAATCTCTTATGAGAATATTAACTATTGTTGAATGCTTAAGCATTAAAAGAGGAGTCCATTATCTGTTGTCTATGTTGTCCCGGTATGGGTGTCTAAGTTGAAGAATGATCAAAAGCGAGAAATCCAATGCGAACTTTCTCCTTAGACCCTTGTACAGGCGGCATAGAGGTACCCCTTTGTGACACTTGGTTGAAACATATGTTATGCAATGATAATCAGTGTTAACCCAAGCTAATTAGGACAAGGTGCGGGCACTATTAGTACACTATGCATGAGGCTTGCAACTTGTAAGATATAATTTACATGATACATATGCTTTATTACTACCGTTGACAAAATTGCTTCATGTTTTCAAAATAAAAGCTCTAGCACAAATATAGCAATCGATACTTTCCTCTTTGAAGGACCTTTTTTTAATTTTATGTTGAGTCAGTTCACCTATCTCTCTCCACCTCAAGAAGCAAACACTTGTGTGAACTGTGCATTGATTCCTACATACTTGCATATTGCACTTGTTATATTACTTTACATTGACACTATCCATGAGATATACATGTTATAAGTTGAAAGCAACCGCTGAAACTTAATCTTCCTTTGTGTTGCTTCAATACCTTTACTTTGATTTATTGCTTTATGAGTTAACTCTTATGCAAGACTTATTGATGCTTGTCTTGAAGTACTATTCATGAAAAGTCTTTGCTTTATGATTCATTTGTTTACTCATGTCATTACCATTGTTTTGATCGCTGCATTCATTACATATGCTTACAATAGTATGATCAAGGTTATGATGGCATGTCACTCCAGAAATTATCTTTGTTATCGTTTACCTGCTCGGGACGAGCAGAACTAAGCTTGGGGATGCTGATACGTCTCCGACGTATCGATAATTTCTTATGTTCCATGCCACATTATTGATGATATCTACATGTTTTATGCATACTTTATGTCATATTTATGCATTTTCCGGCACTAACCTATTAACGAGATGCCAAAGAGCCAGTTGTTTTCTGCTTTTGGTTTCAGAAATCCTACAAAGGAAATATTCTCGGAATTGGACGAAATCAACGCCCAGGGTCCTATTTTTGCACGAAGCTTCCAGAAGACCGAGGGGAAAGGAAGTGGGGCCACGAGGCGCCGCCACAACAGGGCGCGCGCGGCCCAGTCTTGGCCGCGCGGCCCTGGTGTGTGGGGCCCTCGTGTGGCCCCCGTGTTGCCCTTCCGCCTACTTAAAGTCTTCGTCGCGAAACCCCCAGCCGAGAGCCACGATACGGAAAACCTTCGAGACGCCGCCGCCGCCAATCCCATCTCGGGGGATTCTGGAGATCGCCTCCGGCACCCTGCCGGAGAGGGGAATTATCTCCCGGAGGACTCTTCACCGCCATGGTCGCCTCCGGAGTGATGAGTGAGTAGTTCACCCTGGACTATGGGTCCATAGCAGTAGCTAGATGGTTGTCTTCTCCTCATGTGCTTCATTGTCGGATCTTGTGAGCTGCCTAACATGATCAAGATCGTCTATCTGTAATTCTATATGTTGTGTTTGTCGGGATCTGATGGATAGAGAATACTATGTTATGTTGATTATCAATCTATTACCTATGTGTTGTTTATGATCTTGCATGCTCTCCGTTATTAGTAGAGGCTCTGGCCAAGTTTTTACTCTTAACTCCAAGGGGGAGTATTTATGCTCGATAGTGGGTTCATGCCTCCATTAAATCTGGGACAGTGACAGAAAGTTCTAAGGTTGTGGATGTGCTGTTGCCACTAGGGATAAAACATTGATGCTATGTCCGAGGATGTAGTTATTGATTATATTACGCACCATACTTAATGCAATTGTCTGTTGTTTGCAACTTAATACTGGAAGGGGTTCGGATGATAACCTGAAGGTGGACTTTTTAGGCATAGATGCATGCTGGATAGCGGTCTATGTACTTTGTCGTAATGCCCAATTAAATCTCACAATACTCATCGTATCATGTATGTGCATTGTCATGCCCTCTCTATTTGTCAATTGCCCGACTGTAATTTGTTCACCCAACATGCTATTTATCTTATGGGAGAGACACCTCTAGTGAACTGTGGACCCGGTCCATTCTTTTACATCGAATACAATCTACTGCAAACAATCACCATCCACACTATACATCTAATCCTTTGTTACAGCAAGCCGGTGAGATTGACAACCTCACTGTTTCGTTGGGGCAAAGTACTTTGGTTGTGTTGTGTAGGTTCCACGTTGGCGCCGGAATCCCTGGTGTTGCGCCGCACTACATCCCGCCGCCATCAACCTTCAACGTGCTTCTTGGCTCCTCCTGGTTCGATAAACCTTGGTTTCTTTCTGAGGGAAAACTTGCTACTGTGCGCATCATACCTTCCTCTTGGGGTTCCCAACGGACGTGTAATGTTTTAAAGATAGCACTCAAGCAATTTACTTTGGAATGGCGGAGAAATACCATGTAGTAGGTAGGTATGGTGGACACAAATGGCATAGTGGTTGGCTCAAGGATTTTGGATGCATGAGAAGTATTCCCTCTCGATACAAGGTTTAGGCTAGCAAAGTTATTTGAAACAAACACAAGGATGAACCGGTGCAGCAAAACTCACATAAAAGACATATTGTAAACATTATAAGACTCTACACCGTCTTCCTTGTTGTTCAAAACTCAATACTAGAAATTATCTAGACCTTAGAGAGACCAATTATGCAAACCAAATTTTAGCAAGCTCTATGTATTTCTTCATTAATGGGTGCAAATTATATGATGCAAGAGCTTAATCATGAGCACAAAAATTGCCAAGTATCAAATTATCCAAGACATTTTATCAATTACTACATGTAGCATTTCCCGTTTCCAACCATATAACAATTAACGAAGCAGTTTCAACCTTCACCATGAACATTAAAAGCTAAGAACACATGTGTTCATATGAACCAGCGGAGCGTGTCTCTCTCCCACATAAGCATTTATTCAAACAAAAACACAAACAAATAGACGCTCCAAGTAAAGTACATAAGATGTGACCGAATAAAAATATAGTTTCATTAGAGGAACCTGATAAATTGTCGATGAAGAAGGGGATGCCTTGGGCATCCCCAAGCTTAGACGCTTGAGTCTTCTTGAAATATGCAGGGATGAACCACGGGTGCATCCCCAAGCTTAGACTCTTCACTCTTCTTGATCATAGTATATCATCCTCCTCTCTTGACCCTTGAAAACTTCCTCCACACCAACCTCGAAACAAACTCATTAGAGGGTTAGTGCATAATCAAAAACTCACATGTTCAGAGGTGACACAATCATTCTTAACACTTCTGGACATTGCCCAAAGCTACTGGAAGGTAATGGAACAAAGAAATCCATCCAACACAGCAAAAGAGGCAATGCGAAATAAAAGGCAGAATCTGTCAAAACAGAACAGTCCATAAAGACGAATTTTAAAGTGGCACCAGACTTGCTCAGATGAAAATTCCCAAATTGAATGAAAGTTGCGTACATATCTGAGGATCACTCACGTAAATTGGCATAATTTTCTGAGTTATCTACATAGAATTAGGCCCAGATTCGTGACAGCAAGAAATCTGTTTCTGCAGTCCAAATCTAGTATCAACCCTACTATCAAAGACTTTACTTGGCACAACAATGCAATAAAATAAGATAAGGAGAGGTTGCTACAGTAGTAACAACTTCCAAGACTCAAATATAAAACAAAAGTACTGTAGTAAAATAAACACATGGGTTATCTCCCAAGAAGTTCTTTCTTTATAGCCATTAAGATGGGCTCAGCAGTTTTAATGATGCACTCGCAAGAAATAGTATTTGAAGCAAAAGAGAGCATCAAGAGGCAAATTCAAAACACATTTAAGTCTAACATGCTTCCTATGCATAGGAATCTTGTAAATAAACAAGTTCATGAAGAGCAAAGTAACAAGCATAGGAAGATAAAACCAGTGTAACTTCAAAAATTTCAGCATATAGAGAGGTGTTTTAGTAACATGAAAATTTCTACAACCATATTTTCCTCTCTCATAATAACTTTCAGTAGCAACATGAGCAAACTCAACAATATAACTATCACATAAAGCATTCTTATCATGAGTCTCATGCATAAAATTATTACTCTCCACATAGGCATAATCAATTTTATTAGTTGTAGTGGGAGCAAATTCAACAAAGTAGCTATCATTATTATTCTCATCATCAAATATAGGAGGCATATTGTAATCATAATCAAATTTATCCTCCATAATAGGCGGTACTAAAAGACCAATATCATTATAATCATCATAAATAGGAGGCAAAGTATCATCAAAGTAAATTTTCTCCTCAATGCTTGGGGGACTAAAAATATCATGCTCATCAAAGCCAGCTTCCCCAAGCTTAGAATTTTCCATATCATTAGCAACAATGGTGTTCAAAGCGTTCATACTAATATGTTCCATAGGTTTTTTAATTTTCGCATCAAACCATCCATGTCTTAAATCAGGAAATAGAATAAGAAGCTCATTGTTGTCCATTATGCCAAACTAGTGTAAACAAGAAACAAAAAGATGCAATTGCAGGATCTAAAGGAAATAGCTTCGAGCACACACACAATGGCGCCAGAAAAGTGCTTCGTTGCCGGGACCCGGTGTGTGAGTGCCGTTTACCTTTCCTCCCCGGCAACGGCGCCAGAAAAGTGCTTGATGTCTACGGGTGCTTCTATTCTTGTAGACAGTGTTGGGCCTCCAAGAGCAGAGGTTTGTAGAACAGCAGCAAGTTTCCCTTAAGTGGATCACCCAAGGTTTATCGAACTCAGGGAGGAAGAGGTCAAAGATATCCCTCTCATGCAACCCTGCAACCACAAAGCAAGAAGTCTCTTGTGTCCCCAACACACCTAATAGGTGCACTAGTTCGGCGAAGAGATAGTGAAATACAAGTGGTATGAATGAATATGAGCAGTAGTACGGCGCCAGAAAAGTGCTTGCTGGCGTGCAGTTGATGGTAATAATATTGCAGGAAGTAAACATGCAGTAGAACAGTAAACAAGCAGCGATAGCGTATTTAGGAACAAGGCCTAGGGATCATACTTTCACTAGTGGACACTCTCAACATTGATCACATAACAGAATAAATAGATAGATGCTAGACTCTACACCCTCTTGTTGGATGATGAACACCACTAACTGTGTAGGATTACACGAACCCTCAATGCCGGAGTTAACAAGCTCCACAATATTCAATGTTCATATTTAAATAACCTTAGAGTGCATGACAGATCAACATAACCAAACCAAGTACTAACATAGCATGCACACTGTCACCTTCACACTATGAAAGGAGGAATAGATCACATCAATACTATCATAGCAATAGTTAACTTCATAATCTACAAGAGATCACAATCATAGCCTACGCCAAGTACTACACGATGCACACACTGTCACCATTACACCGTGCAGGAGGAATAAACTACTTTAATAACATCACTAGAGTAGCACACAGATAAATTGTGATACAAAACACATTGCAATCATAAAGGGATATAAATAAGCACTTCACTATGCCATTCATAACAGTGAATAAGTATTCTGTGAAATATAGCCTAAGAGACCCACACGGTGCACACACTGTCACCTTTACACACGTGGGACAAGGAGTCTCCGGAGATCACATAAGTAAAACCCACTTGACTAGCATAATGACATCTAGATTACAAGCATCATCATATGAATCTCAATCATGTAAGGCAGCTCATGAGATTATTGTATTGAAGCACATAGGAGAGAGAGTAACCACATAGCTACCGGTACAGCCTCGAGCCTCGATGGAGAACTACTCCCTCCTCATGGGAGACAACAGCGTTGATGAAGATGGCGGTGATGTCGATGGAGAAGCCTTCCGGGGGCACTTCCCCGTCCCGGCGGCGTGCCGGAACAGAGACTCCTGTCCCCAGATCTTGGCTTCGCGATGGCGGCGGCTCTGGAAGGTTTTCTCTGGTTTCGTCGAACTTAATAGGGTTTTCGCGACAGAGACCTTAAGTAGGCGGAAGGGCAACCTCGGAGGGGGCCTGGTGGGCCCACACACTAGGGGGCGCGGCCAGGGCTTGGCCGCGCCGCCCTACGTGTCCCCTCGTGGCCCCACTTCGTTTCCCTTCGGACTTCTGGAAGCTTCGTGGAAAAATAGGACCCTGGGCGTTGATTTCGTCCAATTCCGAGAATATTTCCGTACTAGGATTTCTGAAACCAAAAACAGCAGAAAATAGCAACTGGCCCTTCGGCATCTCGTCAATAGGTTAGTTCCGGAAAACGCATAAATATGACATATAATGTGCATAAAACATGTAGATATCATCAATAATGTGGCATGGAACATAAGAAATTATCGATACGTCGGAGACGTATCAGTCTAGACCTTTTTTCTCAACTTTAATGCTTAGTACTATATGACATAAGAAGCTTTTGGGATGTTCTTGAAATTTCCATGTTTGAAACCCAAAACGACTTCTCTTCATGCTAGACTTCATAAGATCGACCGAGTTTAGGGTTAGGGGGTAGAGATACATTATTTGTCTGGTTTGAATATGTCCAAACCTTGTTTATCAACTTGAATGCTTACTATATGACATAAGAAGACTATATGCTTTTGTTTTTCCTTTTTCTGAGTTTTTTTTTGAATTTTATGCCGATTTGAATCTCTTGGTCAGATCCTAGGTTTGACAAATTAAGATTTAAACAAGTTTAAAATATGAAAATGAAAAGGTAAGCATGGATCCTTCTTAGTCACTCTAAAATGAAGCTTTTGGGAGGTTTTTGAAATTTCCATGTTTGAAACCGAAAACCACTTCTCTTCATGCTTGACTTCATAAGACAGAGTTTAGGGTTAGGGGTAGATACATGATTTGTCTGGTTTGGATATATCTAGACCTTGTTTATCAACTTGAATTCTTACGATATGACATAAGAAGACTATGTGATTTGGTTTTTCATTTTTCTGATTTTTTTGAATTTTGTGCCCACCCATTTATATCTTGGTCAAATCCTAGGTTTGATAATGATTTAAGCAAGTTTAAAATATGAAATGCAAAGGTAAGCATGGATCCTTCTTAGTCACTCTAAAATGAAGCTTTTGGGAGGTTTTTGAAATTTCCATGTTTGAAACTCAAAACCACTTCTCTTCACATGCTTGACTTCATAAGACAGAGTTTAGGGGTTAGGGGTATAGATACATGATTTGTCTGGTTTGAATATGTCTTGACCTTGTTTATCAACTTTAATGCTTACTATATGACATAAGAAAACTATTTGCTTTGGTTTTTATTTTTTCTGTTTTTTTTGAATTTTGGTGCCCATTTGAATCTTGTCAAATCCTAGGTTTGACCAAGATAATTTAAACAAGTTTAAAACATGAAAATGAAAAGGGAAGCATGTATCCTTCTTAGTCACTCTAAAATGAAGTTTTTGGGAGGTTTTTGAAATTTCCATGTTTGAAACCCAAAACCACTTCTCTTCATGCTTGACTTCATAAGACAGTTTAGGGTTAGGGGTAGATACATGATTTGTCTGGTTTGAATATGTCTAGACCTTGTTTATCAACTTTAATGCTTACTATATGACATAAGAAGACTATGTGATTTAGTTTTTCATTTTTCTATTTTATTTTATTTTTCTCCATTTGAATCTTGTTGGTCAAATCCTAGGTTTGACCAAGATTTAGACAAGTTTAACACGTGAAAACGAATAAGTAAGCCTGGATCCTTCTTAGTCACTCCAAAATGTACCAATTGATAGATGTGTTAACTTTGCTTCATGGAAAAAATAATGTCATGTAAATGAGTTAACTTGGATTTCCTACGCTTGAATCCATAGGAAACTTTGTTCTAATGCACTATAATAATCAACCGAGTTTTTACACCAACAGGTCTGTCACTTACGTGTGGTGCCCACGCGTGAGGTCCCACACTTCAGTGAGCACAAGTAACGTGCAATAGGTACGCAAACTTCCAGCCATCTTCTTTGTCAAGATAAGACGCATCAGGATGCGTATTGGAAGTCTGTGGGTCCTTCTGGATCCTTCGGTTGTCCCTCTCACACAAAAAAACAAATCTCTCTCATTCTCGACCTCGCTCGACTCGCTCGCTCGCTCGCTCGCACCTCCTGCTCACTGACAAACCCTGCACAAAAGTCAACATCATCACCCGAAAAAGGGGAGACACCATAATGCTCTCCCTTCTTCTCCTTCCGAGTGATCCCTCTTCCTCCGAGTTTCACTAGCTAGACGGGCAAACACACATGTGCTGCATAGTAATAATAAAAAGGTAGAAAAATCGATATACGAATCTATAATTAAATAGGTTAAACTAGGGTTTTGCCCAGTACTACAGATCAAGGTTCAAAAAATCCAACTACGGGGTTCGAACAACACGATTCTAATCCAAGAATTTTTTCTACCTCATCCAAATGGCCTCAAACTATAGGGTTAGCATCTATCTAGTGCAGTATGTGTGAAAATGTATGCACTATGTGTGCTATAACTTGTATGTCTTTCAAATTTGAATAAGTTTGAAATATTTGAAAAGGGGCTTTTGGCTTAAACGTTTGAAACCCAAAACGACTTCTCTTCATGCTAGACTTCATAAGACCGAGTTTAGGGTTAGGGGGTAGATACATGATCTGTCTGGTTTGAATATGTCTAAACCTTGTTTATCAACTTTAATGCTAACTATATGACATAAAAAGACTATGTGCTTGGGTTTTTCATTTTTCTGTTTTTTTAATTTTATGCCCATATATTTGAATCTTGGCCAAATCCTAGGTTTGACAAAGATTTAAACAAGTTTAAAACATGAAAATGAAAAGGGAAGCCTGTATCCTTCTTAATTAGTCACTCTAATATGAAGTTTTTGGGAGGTTTTTGAAATTTCCATGTTTGAAACCAAAAACCACTTCTCTTCATGCTTGACTTCATAAGAAAGAGTTTAGGGTTAGGGGTAGATACATGATTTGTATAGTTTGAATATGTCCAAACCTTGTTTATCAACTTGAATATGCTTACTATATGACGTACATAAGAAGACTATGTACTTTGGTTTTTTAGTTTTCTATTTTTTTAATTTTCTGCCCACTTGAATCTTGGTCAAATTAATCCTAGGGTTGACCATGATTTAAACAAGTCTATAACATGAAATGAAAAGGTAAGCATGGATCCTTCTTAGTCACTCTAAAATGAAGCTTTTGGGATGTGTTCTTGAAATTTCCATGTTTGAAACCCAAAACGACTTCTCTTCATGCTAGACTTCATAAGATTGACCGAGTTTAGGGTTAGGGGTAGATACATGATTTGTATGGTTTGAATATGTCAAAACCTTGTTAATTTATCAACTTGAATGCTTACTATATGACATAAGAAGACTATATGCTTTGGTTTTTCATTTTTCTGATTTTTTATGAATTTTATGCCCATTTGAATCTTTTGGTCAAATCCTAGGTTTGACAAAGATTTAAACAAGTTTAAAATATGAAAATGAAAAGGTAAGCATGGATCCTTCTTATTAGTCACTCTAAAATGAAGCTTTTGGGTGGTTCTTGAAATTTCCATGTTTGAAACCCAAAACCACTTCTCTTCATGCTTGACTTCATTCATAAGATTGAGTTTAGGGGTTAGGGGTATAGATACATGATTTGTCTGGTTTGAATATGTCTAGACCTTGTTTATCAATTTGAATGCTTACTGTGTGACATAAGAAGAGGCTATGTGCTTTGGTTTCTCATTCTTTTGATTTTTTCTGAATTTTTATGCCCATTTGAATCTTGGTCAAATCCTAGGTTTGACCAAGATTTAAACAAGTTTAAAACATGACTATGAAAAGGTAATTAATCATGGATCCTTCTTAATTAATCAGTCAATCTAATTAAAATGAAGCTTTTGGGAGGTTTTTCAAATTTCCATGTTTGAAACCCAAAACCACACTTCTTTTCATGCTTGACTTCATTTATAAGACACAGTTTAGGGTTAGGGGTACATGACTTGTTTGATTTGAATGTGTCTAGACCTTGTTTATGAACTTTTGAATGCTTACTATATGACATAAGAAGATTATGTGCTTTCGTTTTTTTTTTTATTTTTTTTTTTATTTTATGCTCATTTGAATATTGGTCAAATCCTAGGTTTGACCAAGATTTAAACAAGATTAAAACATGAAAATGAAAGGGTAAGCCTGGATCCTTCTTATGCACTCTAAAATGAAGCTTTTGGTTTTTTTTAAATGATCCTTCTTAGTCCATGTTTGAAACCCGAAACCACTTCTCTTCATGCTTGACTTCATAAGACAGAGTTTAATTAGGGGTTAGGGGTATATAGATACATGATTTGTCTGGTTTGAATATGTCTAGATCGACCTTGTTTAACAACTTGAATGCTTACTATATGACATAAGAAGACTATGTACTTTGGTTTTTCATTTTTTTTCATTTTTTAAATTTTCGCCATTTGAATCTTGGTCAAATCCTAGGTTTGAACAAGATTTAAACAAGTTTAAAACATGAAAAGAAAATGGTAAGCATGGATCCTTCTTAGTCTCCCTAAAATGAAGCTTTTGGTTTTTTTTAAATTTCCATGTTTCAAACCCAAAACCGCTTCTCTTCATGCTTGACTTCATAAGACAGAGTTTAGGGTTAGGGGTAGATATATACATGATTTTTCTGGTTTGAATATGTCTAGACCTTGTTTATCATCTTGAATGCTTACTATATGACATAAGAATGCTATGTGCTTTGGTTTTTCATTCTTTTGATTTTTTCTGAAGAATCTTGGTCAAATCCTAGGTTTGACCAAGATTTAAACAAGTTTAAAACATGAAAATGAGAAGGGGAGCCTGTATCATCCTTCTTATTAATTAGTCACTCTAAAATGAAGCTTTTGGGAGGTTTTTGAAATTTCCATGTTTGAAACCCAAAACCACCTCTCTTCATGCTTGACTACATAAGACAAAGTTTAGGGGTTAGGGGGTAGATACATGATTTGTATAGTTTGAATATGTCTAGACCTTGTTTCTCAACTTTAATGCTTAGTACTATATGACATAAGAAGCTTTTGAGATGTTCTTGAAATTTCCATGTTTGAAACCCAAAACGACTTCTCTTCATGCTAGACTTCATAAGATCGACCGAGTTTAGGGTTAGGGGGTAGAGATACATTATTTGTCTGGTTTGAATATGTCCAAACCTTGTTTATCAACTTGAATCCTTACTATATGACATAAGAAGACTATATGCTTTTGTTTTTCCTTTTTCTGAGTTTTTTTTTGAATTTTATGCCGATTTGAATCTCTTGGTCAGATCCTAGGTTTGACAAATTAAGATTTAAACAAGTTTAAAATATGAAAATGAAAAGGTAAGCATGGATCCTTCTTAGTCACTCTAAAATGAAGCTTTTGGGAGGTTTTTGAAATTTCCATGTTTGAAACCGAAAACCACTTCTCTTCATGCTTGACTTCATAAGACAAAGTTTAGGGTTAGGGGTAGATACATGATTTGTCTGGTTTGGATATATCTAGACCTTGTTTATCAACTTGAATGCTTACGATATGACATAAGAAGACTATGTGATTTGGTTTTTCATTTTCTGATTTTTTTGAATTTTGTGCCCACCCATTTGTATCTTGGTCAAATCCTAGGTTTGATAATGATTTAAGCAAGTTTAAAATATGAAATGCAAAGGTAAGCATGGATCCTTCTCAGTCACTCTAACATGAAGCTTTTGGGAGGTTTTTGAAATTTCCATGTTTGAAACCCAAAACCACTTCTCTTCACATGCTTGACTTCATAAGACAGAGTTTAGGGGTTAGGGGTATAGATACATGATTTGTCTGGTTTAAATATGTCTTGACCTTGTTTATCAACTTTAATGCTTACTATATGACATAAGAAAACTATTTGCTTTGGTTTTTATTTTTCTGTTTTTTTTTTGAATTTTGGTGCCCATTTGAATCTTGTCAAATCCTAGGTTTGACCAAGATAATTTAAACTAGTTTAAAACATGAAAATGAAAAGGGAAGCATGTGTCCTTCTTAGTCACTCTAAAATGAAGTTTTTGGGAGGTTTTTGAAATTTCCATGTTTGAAACCCAAAACGACTTCTCTTCATGCTAGACTTCATAAGATTGACTGAGTTTAGGGGTTAGGGGTATAGATACATGATTTGTCTGGTTTGAATATATCTAGACCTTGTTTATCAATTTGAATGCTTACTATGTGACATAAGAAGAGGCTATGTGCTTTGGTTTTTCATTCTTTCGATTTTTTCTGAATTTTTATGCCCATTTGAATCTCGGTCAAATCCTAGGTTTGACCAAGATTTAAACAAGTTTAAAACATGACAATGAAAAGGTAATTAATCATGGATCCTTCTTAATTAATCAGTCAGTCTAATTAAAATGAAGCTTTTGGGAGGTTTTTCAAATTTCCATGTTTGAAACCCAAAACCACACTTCTTTTCATGCTTGACTTCATTTATAAGACACAGTAGGGTTAGGGGTACATGACTTGTTTGATTTGAATGTGTCTAGACCTTGTTTATGAACTTTTGAATGCTTACTATATGACATAAGAAGATTATGTGCTTTCGTTTTTTATTTTTTATTTTATGCTCATTTGAATATTGTCAAATCCTAGGTTTGACCAAGATTTAAACAAGATTAAAACATGAAAATGAAAGGGTAAGCCTGGATCCTTCTTATGCACTCTAAAATGAAGCTTTTGGGGTTTTTTAAAATGATCCTTCTTAGTCCATGTTTGAAACCCGAAACCACTTCTCTTCATGCTTGACTTCATAAGACAGAGTTTAATTAGGGGTTAGGGGTATAGATACATGATTTGTCTGGTTTGAATATGTCTAGATCAACCTTGTTTAACAACTTGAATGCTTACTATATGACATAAGAAGACTATGTACTTTGGTTTTTCATTTTTTTCATTTTTTTAATTTTCTCATTTGAATCTTGGTCAAACCTAGGTTTGAACAAGATTTAAACAAGTTTAAAACATGAAAATAAAATGGTAAGCATGGATCCTTCTTAGTCTCCTTAAAATGAAGCTTTTTTTTTAAATTTCCATGTTTCAAACCCAAAACCGCCACTTCTCTTTCAAGCTTGACTTCATAAGACAGAGTTTAGGGTTAGGGGTAGATATATACATGATTTTGGTTTGAATATGTCTAGACCTTGTTTATCATCTTGAATGCTTACTATATGACATAAGAATGCTATGTGCTTTGATTTTTCATTCTTTTGATTTTTTCTGAAGAATCTTGGTCAAATCCTAGGTTTGACCAAGATTTAAACAAGTTTAAAACATGAAAATGAGAAGGGAAGCCTGTATCATCCTTCTTAGTCACTCTAAAATGAAGCTTTTGGGAGGTTTTTGAAATTGCCATGTTTGAAACCCAAAACCACCTCTCTTCATGCTTGACTACATAAGACAAAGTTTAGGGGTTAGGGGGTAGATACATGATTTGCATAGTTTGAATATGTCTAGACCTTGTTTCTCAACTTTAATGCTTAGTACTATATGACATAAGAAGCTTTTGAGATGTTCTTGAAATTTCCATGTTTGAAACCCAAAACGACTTCATGCTAGACTTCATAAGATCGAGTTTAGGGTTAGGGGGTAGAGATACATTATTTGTCTGGTTTGAATATGTCCAAACCTTGTTTATCAACTTGAATCCTTACTATATGACATAAGAAGACTATATGCTTTTGTTTTTCCTTTTTCTGAGTTTTTTTTTGAATTTTATGCCGATTTGAATCTCTTGGTCAGATCCTAGGTTTGACAAATTAAGATTTAAACAAGTTTAAAATATGAAAATGAAAAGGTAAGCATGGATCCTTCTTAGTCACTCTAAAATGAAGCTTTTGGGAGGTTTTTGAAATTTCCATGTTTGAAACCGAAAACCACTTCTCTTCATGCTTGACTTCATAAGACAAAGTTTAGGGTTAGGGGGTAGATACATGATTTGTCTGGTTTGGATATATCTAGACCTTGTTTATCAACTTGAATGCTTACGATATGACATAAGAAGACTATGTGATTTGGTTTTTCATTTTTTCTGATTTTTTTGAATTTTGTGCCCACCCATTTGTATCTTGGTCAAATCCTAGGTTTGATAATGATTTAAGCAAGTTTAAAATATGAAATGCAAAGGTAAGCATGGATCCTTCTCAGTCACTCTAACATGAAGCTTTTGGGAGGTTTTTGAAATTTCCATGTTTGAAACCCAAAACCACTTCTCTTCACATGCTTGACTTCATAAGACAGAGTTTAGGGGTTAGGGGTATAGATACATGATTTGTCTGGTTTGAATATGTCTTGACCTTGTTTATCAACTTTAATGCTTACTATATGACATAAGAAAACTATTTGCTTTGGTTTTTATTTTTTTTTTTTTTTTTGAATTTTGGTGCCCATTTGAATCTTGTCAAATCCTAGGTTTGACCAAGATAATTTAAACTAGTTTAAAACATGAAAATGAAAAGGGAAGCATGTATCCTTCTTAGTCACTCTAAAATGAAGTTTTTGGGAAATTTCAGAAATATCCTGACTGTAGGAGACCTTAGTTAGCATGGACGTTAGTTAGGAAACAATTACTTGGGAAAAACTATTTATGAAACAAATTGTTTCTTTAATCGGAAGTATAACTTCTACTCCTCTTATTTATTCAAAGCTTCTAAATTCTTATCTCTCCGCTTTATAAAAAGGTTTGAAAATTCTTGCTCTATTGTCTCATCCACTTCAAACCTACATATTGGACGATGTCCCCGACTCAGACCGGAGACTCGAAGTCAAAGATGGATCAACCTTTTATGAAGTCTCACGTATCTCCAACAGCAGCTATTGAAGGTTGGATGCCGACTTAGTCGTGCTCATGTAGGGATGATAACATCATGTCTTTGGTTTTCACCAAAGTATGTCAAAGATCTGACCTTGTTCCTCCGTGGACTTGCACTTTTGCAGTCGTCAGGGATCAAGTCCTCAATTTCTTGACTAGTAATTTTTAGGTTCGTCACGAGAAGTTGTCGTCTATGGAGCTCTTCAGCCTCAACATCAACGACTCAACACCAGGCCGCATCACCACTCTCTGCTTCGAGAATCCTTGTTGAAGACGATGTCAACAAGATGAAGACGCCAACATATGTGACCAGCCCCCAAACCTATAGGATGGATAGGACAAACTCAATCGCTTTGATTGAGCTACCCCGCGCATTAGGAATTTCTGGGTACTTAGAGTACCATGTCTGGTGTGATGATTGCTTGTAGTTCCCTAGTGTGCTGCCTTGAGTGTTTTTTAATTGTTTGTTGTGTGGTGATTGTCTTGATCTTTCGGTCTAAAAACACTCCTAGTGTGACAACCCAGCAGGAAGCCTCCCTAGGATGTTTTCACCCTCACCTACCTCGCCGATGTTTTGCTAACTGCTAGTTAGATGGATAGGTTAACGGAAGGCTCTAACTCTAACCCCGTTAGCAGTTGTTTTTCAACCATGGAAAAACCTAACCCAGACCCCTATCTACGCTAACTTCCTTCAAGATCAGCTGGAGCATCTCTACTACGCCAAGAAAGCAGAAGCCCCTACCTTCAAGAGTGACTGCACCTCTGCGAGAAGACATACTAACTTGGTCTAACCTTGGAGTATAATCGCGCTAACCTCGAGGATATCTTCTTGAAACCACCCTCTAACACACCGTCTAACAAGCTGAACAATAGCGTCAAAGTCAAGCTACAGCACATGGTTCATCGTGCCCTCATCAAGAGAAGCTCCTGAAGATACTTCAAGACTCAAGACTTTAGGCGTAGTTTACCCGCTAACTTCTTAGCTGGTAGAAGCAGCACCACCCTCAAGCTGAAGATTGTCTTCGACGCCCTTTGTTACTGCTTCATATGGACAACAACCAGGTGCTTCATCGACTTACTAACTTACCGCGCGTTATATGGTCTAGTAAACACCGTGAGTGCCTCTTGAAGTCGTGGACTACACATCGCCCATGAAGATCCTTCAACTGAAAACGGAAGATCGACGACTTCTTTAGAAGCCCCAGACAGAGCCACAAGGCAGAAGCTCAGAGTTTCTCTGAAAACCCCCGACGAAAAATCTTAAGGGTGGAAGACTTCGTCTTCCACTAAAAATTGGAGCTGACCCTAAAATTTTAAACCTTTCTAAAAACACCGTTGGGAACTTGGGATGCACTAACTCCCCTTGAAGCTGTGGACTGCACCTCGCTCCCTGAAGATGCTTCAACTCAAGACGAGAGAAAGATCACTTCTTCGAAAGCACCGACAAGACCCGTGGCCGAAGCTTAGAGTTTTTAAACCCCCCTATGAACAATTTTAAGGGTGGAAGACTTCGTCTTCCACTAAAATTTAAAGTTAACTCTAAAAAGTTTTCAACCCTACTAAAGCACAGCTGGAGTGCACTAACTCTTCCAGAATCTTGAACCCCCGCTAGGATCGCTTAGAAGTTTCAGGTCTAACACCTACATGGAGTAGTCAACCTCTTCATGAAGCTCGCCATCGGCAGGAATCCATCATGTGTCCCAGAAGATGAAGCAACGACCTTCTCAACAATGGCACATCTACAGAAGAATGGAGTCTAACTTTAGTTAAACTTTACAACCTCCCTAGTCCTACGCTTAGTAATCTCGGGACGAGATTATTTTAAGGGTGGAAGATCTGTCACACCCCAACTTTTGCAACCTTGTTTAGTTGTCCTTAGTGCCAAAAATTAGGGGGAACAAAAACTTTTTCTATAGACTAATTAGATGAATTGTCTTGATCTATTTGTTGTAATGAATTGCTCTGATATGTTGGTAGATGAATTGTCTTGATCAACTTGTTGAGTTTTGTCTTGAGTTACCTCCTAGAACAACAACTCTAGTGTTAAACAACAACTCACTAAATAAAACACATGTGTGGCCCTGGAAAATTCTTTTCCTTTCTTTACCAATGCATAAACCCTTTGATTGGTGTTTTCCATAAGTACCCCAACTCACATAATTCTAGTCTCAAGAAAAAAATAGCTGAGCTATGGTCACTCTTGTAGTACCTTAACCTTCTCTCTTTGAAAATAATTGAACCTTTTGACCTAAACCCCAAAACCTCTTTTTGTTTTGTCCTATGACTCAAAATCTTAAATTCAAAGGATCTTGCCAAAAACCTTTCCATTTTAAGATTTGCTATGATCACCTTAGATCATGGTATCACAAAATAGTTTCTAAATTTATTTTGCACAAAGTATTTACCAAATGGCTTACCCTTACTCATGTAAAAGCTTTTATGCTTAGTTTTGGTTTCCTAAAATAAAATGGAATGATCCATATTTTCTATTTCCTCTATGGACCATTCACTTCCAAAACCCTTTCTCTTTTTCTTCAAATACTTCAAGTAAGGTTTCTTATTTTATTTCAGATCAAATAAAGGCCATATTCTCCACAACAAAAATCCTAGGACTACTTGATGTGTGATCAAATAATCCATGGCATTGTCTTTGCCTTTAATACATCTCCATGATCCATCTTTAAAACATCACCACTCCATCTAGGCTTGATCTAGGTACTTGATCATTGCCCCAACTTTCCAAAATATTTGTAACACTTCACATGCCATCTCTTGCACTTCTTTTTCCAAATAATTTAACTATGGGGCATTTATATGCAAGTACCCCATGTTAGCTAAATATTATCAAAGCTCCTCATACCTAAGTTCTTGATAAGATGATCTATGTCCTATTTCTTTTCTTTTCCCATCTCTCACCGTTTGTCAATTCCATTTGAGAAAATATTTTTTTCCTCCTCTACTTGGAAGGTGGTGATTATACCCTTCCATGCTCCAATCAAAAATCTTCATGTAGTAATCATAGACCTCACCTATCCAAAAATATCTTGATGAAGTAAACCACTCTCTTTTGGATCACCACCACTACTTCTCCCCTTAACACTACTTTCAAAAATTCAACTTGAATGCAATTATCTCCACTTTGGCCCAACCACTTAAAAATTGTTTTTTGCTCAACCCCATACCATCACCATCTCCTTCTCATCTTATTGTGGAAAATTTAAAAAAAAAACTTTGCAAACCTTGTGGTAATCTTTGTCTGCTCAGGTAATACCCTCCAACACCACCATGCACCCTCTTGTATCTCTCTTCCTCCTCCCTTTTGTTCCAAAAAAGAGCTAGAGAGCTCCCTCCTTCTCCTTCATATCACATGGCCGAGCCATGGTGTTTTTGTGCCCCCAAACCATGCACCCCCCGGCCCAACCCCAACCCCTCCAGAACCTCTCTCTGGACCCTCCCTCTCTTCTGCCTAGGCCCAGGGACGAGCAGCCCAGCCCTATCGACCCAAACCCTAGCCTCCAAGAGACGTACACGCTCCAGAACCATCTCGCGCGCACGCTGCACCCTTCCCGCTCGACCCCTTCTCTTCCCACGCACGTCTCCCCTCCTGCTGACGTCTCCAGCGTGACGTCATCGCGACCCCACCCTGCTGACGCAAGCCCTTGCTCGCTGGTTGGCCGTCGCCACCGCTCCATCGCTCTCCCGTTGGCCACGGCCACCACCCCGCTCCCCCATCCGGCTATAAAAGGCCCCTCCGCCCCAGCCCTTTCCGCTCACTCCCACCACTCCTACCCCTCCCCAGACCCTCCCTAGAGATGCACCGAAGCCTGCCTCTGGCTGCTGCTCGACGGAGACGCCGCTGCTGCATGGTCACCGTGCGGTGACGGAAAGTTGGCCCGACCCAACACCACCACCCTCCCTCTCTGATCCTTTTCTTCTGGCTCCCAAGGCTACCCCAACCTAACCATGACCCTCTGCGCCGGAGTCCACCGGAGCTGCCGCCGTCGCTGTTTGCCGGGAGGCTGCGAGGAAGAAACCGGCCGGGAGGAGCTGCTGAGCGACGGAGAAGCCCCTGACGCCGCCGGGTCGCGCAGGTCGCCACCCGCCCTGCCGCCGCCGTCGACCTCGCTCGCCGCCGGTGAGTCCCTCACCGCCTTCTTTCCCGTCCCGCACGCGCGTGCGTGGTCGCAGGGAGGGAGACGACCCAATCCTCCCCGCGTGCGCTGCATGGTCGGCCACGTCGGCCCATGCAGGCTGGCCCGCCACGGGCCCCCTCTCCCCCTTTTCTTTTTCTCTTTAATTTCCTTCCCTCCACCTGGAATTCCCCCGGGCGGCCGATTTCACCCTGCCGGCCCAGAAACCTTCCCGCTTTCGTTTTTTAAAATTTGAATTCCTGTTTATTTGTATTAAAAACAGAGTGTTCAAATGCAAATAACTAGAGTTATACAATTCAAATCAAGTGAAACCAATTGCATTGGATCAGAGATTTCAATATCTTTCCAATGCCACTGGCCTTGTATTTTTAGGATTTTTGTATGATTTTTGGTGAATTAAACTTGTTCTATGTGTACTGCAGACTCTAGCTAATTCCTAAAATTGTAAAATTAATATTTTTGGGTGAATCCAATTGTGCTAGTCTTGTTTTAGTACTGGCCATCTAGGAAAAATATTTTTAGTTTCTGTTCATACATATTTGTTACTGTTTGTGTTATGTGTGTGTCACATGAAATGTTGTACCAAAACTTTTGTTTATTTAAAATCTTTGACCAACTCTTTTTATTTAAAAATAGTCAACCTATGTTTTAACCTTGCAAAACAAACCCTATGCAACTTAACCTTAGACCTATTGTTTTGCTTAAGTTTTCAAAAGAGTGTAGCATATTGTTTAGCTCCTATTTTTGTATAGTGTCTATTAGCCAAATAAACTAGGAAAATGATTTCCTAATTTTCCAAAAATGTTTAAAAATAAAATATGAATGCTTTTGATGTCTAACCAATGCACTTGTCTTCTTTGTGGTGTTATATACCAAGGGATAATTAATTTATGTCATGGTGATACCCAAAGAGGCAATTGATAATTGGTGAGGCTCTTATGCCCTTCTTAGGTGATTAAATTGGGTTTTCTAAAAATCAAAACTATTAAAGTTGTTTTGTAGTATCTATAAGACCTTAGTATGTTAAGCCCTTAGTAGAGTGGTTATCTATTGATTGTTGCTTGTTGTATGTTGTTTTGTTGGTACAATGTGTTGATTGTGTTATTTTTATATTTTCCGGCGATAGATGCGAACAATTCCGGAGAAGAAGAAGAAGAAGTGGTTCGGACGAAGATTTTATTTATATTGTTGGAATTCTTATTTGATGGAGTTGAAGAAGTCTAGGGACAAATAAGCCAACCAAGGCAAGCCATCTCTTGATCTCTGAATATTGAATCACATATTGTGGTTACTTTGTTATTATTATTGTCTCTCGATCTATCTTGTGTGATTTCTACTTTTGTTGTCGGAGCATGCTTACCGTGAGCATGTTTACTCTCTTTGGCACCTCGCCGACAAACCCCTTTTTGTAAATGGTGGTTGTCAACACCATGATCTTGGTGTACCCTCTAAATGTGATGGGTATGCCCACTTGTCTTGTGTGTGTCGACCTCTTGACACCCTTTTTGCACCCCATAGTGGTATGGTGGTTAGCATCATGCCCTTGTCGTATCTTAAACCCCTTGTTGATGCCATGCATACTTACTCCCAAGTATGTGAACCCCTTGTTGCTGTTATACATACTTACTCTCGAGTATGTTGAACCCCTTGTTGATCTTATGCATGCTTACTCTAAGCATGTATGCCCCCTTGACCACCTATCATCCCCTTAGTGGTATGATGGCTAGCATCATGCCATTGTTGTCTCTTAGTTCTTACATGAAACTATAGGTTGGGAACCCCTTGGAAAAATACCTTGTTGAAAAGAATTTTTGAAAACCTTGGGTGAGTTGGACTTACCCAAGCGTGTGTTTATGAAAGGAAAGGATCTTGGCAAAGATGGTTGGAAAGAAAATCTTGTTTTCGAAAACTTTGGCGCCTAAGTATTCACCCGTGACAATTAACCCGCGCAACCACATTACCCTGGTGGGCACGGGCTTAGTCCGTAGTTTGTTGAATTTAACATGAGATACCTTCACCACTCTCTAGGAGGGTCACGATGACCTCTGACACCGGGTTGCGCTCTGAAGGAGGCAATACACTGCATTAACTTGCAGCCGGACGATTACTGAGGGTCTTCTGTCGTGGCGCCGGAGATACGCTCAAAAAGGAGGTATGCTGCCGGGGTGCCGGGAAGGGTTAAGCCCGCAGGGAAGGGCTCATGTTAAGGGAGACAGGCGAAAGACTATGACCGATTATCCGAGTCTCGCATACTTTCGTATGACGATTCGGGGATGATCCCGGCGGATTTATCGGTTTTTGTGGGGAAAGTGTGCAAACTCTGCAGAGTCAAATCTATTCGAATAGCCGTGTCCGCGGTCATGGACGGTTGGAATGGCTGTTGCTTAGCCTGATGAGTTTTTGGTTTACAAAAATTGTTTGGAAAATGAAAGAAAGGAACTTGTTTTCGGAGTACCGGAAGGGTACGGGAATGGTTTGGTTGACCATATGGAGATGGTCGGAAAGGAATCAAAATTGGGTTACCCCCTCCCTAGTGTTTTATGTTGTAGAACTCTTTTGAAGTATCTTCTTCAATAGAGATATAGAGATGTCTTAGATAAATTCTTGAAGTGTCCCCTTCAATCGAGAAGTTGGGATGCTATCTCCACCAAAAACATCTCTTCTCTTCCACATGCTATATCCACAAGAGAAACTATTCTTCCTCTCTTGTCTTCTTTAGTTAGAATTGTTATCACCTTCTTGATGGTTTGCGAGTACAATTCAAATGTACTCACGGCTTTGTCCCTGGCTATTTACTTGGCCAGACTTGGAGGATTTCGACAGAAGAAGAAGGAGTCGACGACGTCTATGCGAGCTAGGAACGTCTTCCCAGTCAGTTGCCTGTAGGGTTATGGCAGATGACTTGGGCTCTACGCTGATTGAAGTGATTCCGCGACTCTGATGATTAGATTAGGCCCTTCAAGGCTATTATGTAAAGATTGGTCATGTGACCTCATTGTAATTTTCTTATTCCGTTTTGTAATGGATGATGTAATTTGATATCAGTTCGGTTATGTGTTCACGGCGCACTGATCATGGGATCGTGAACTGTATGGACAGCTAGTCCGGGGTCCCCACAGAGCTGGTATCAGAGCTATCCTGACTGTAGGAGACCTTAGTTAGCATGGACGTTAGTTAGGAAACAATTACTTGGGAAAAACTATTTATGAAACAAATTGTTTCTTTAATCGGAAGTATAACTTCTACTCCTCTTATTTATTCAAAGCTTCTAAATTCTTATCTCTCCGCTTTATAAAAAGGTTTGAAAATTCTTGCTCTATTGTCTCATCCACTTCAAACCTACATATTGGACGATGTCCCCGACTCAGACCGGAGACTCGAAGTCAAAGATGGATCAACCTTTTATGAAGTCTCACGTATCTCCAACAGCAGCTATTGAAGGTTGGATGCCGACTTAGTCGTGCTCATGTAGGGATGATAACATCATGTCTTTTGTTTTCACCAAAGTATGTCAAAGATTTGACCTTGTTCCTCCGTGGACTTGCACTTTTGCAGTCGTCAGGGATCAAGTCCTCAATTTCTTGACTAGTAATTTTAGGTTCGTCACGAGAAGTTGTCGTCTATGGAGCTCTTCTTAATCCTCAACATCAACGACTCAACACCAGGCCGCATCACCACTCTCTGCTTCGAGAATCCTTGTTGAAGACGATGTCAACAAGATGAAGACGCCAACATATGTGACCAGCCCCCAAACCTATAGGATGGATAGGACAAACTCAATCGCTTTGATTGAGCTACCCCCGCGCATTAAGGATTTCTGGGTACTTAGAGTACCATGTCTGGTGTGCTGATTGCTTGTAGTTCCCTAGTGTGCTGCCTTGAGTGTTTTTAATTGTTTGTTGTGTGGGTGATTGTCTTGATCTTCGGTCTAAAAACACTCCTAGTGTGACAACCCAGCAGGAAGCCTCCCTAGGATGTTTTCACCCTCACCTACCTCGCCGATGTTTTGCTAACTGCTAGTTAGATGGATAGGTTAACGGAAGGCTCTAACTCTAACCCCGTTAGCAGTTGTTTTTCAACCATCAGAAAAACCTAACCCAGACCCCTATCTACGCTAACTTCCTTCAAGATCAGCTGGAGCATCTCTGCTACGCCAAGAAAGCAGAAGCCTCTACCTTCAAGAGTGACTGCACCTCTGCGAGAAGACATACTAACTTGGTCTAACCTTGGAGCTTAATCGCGCTAACCTCGAGGATATCTTCTTGGAACCACCCTCTAACACACCGTCTAACAAGCTGAACAATAACGTCAAAGACAAGCTACATCACATGGTTCATCGTGCCCTCATCAAGTGAAGCTCCTGAAGATACTTCAAGACTCAAGACTTTAGGCGTAGTTTACCCGCTAACTTCTTAGCTGGTAGAAGTCAACACTGACCCTCAAGCGGAAGATTGTCTTCGACGGCCTTCGTTGCTGCTTCATATGGACAACAACCAGGTGCTTCATCGACTTACTAACTTACCGCGCGTTATATGGTCTAGTAAACACCGTGAGTGCCTCTTGAAGTCGTGGACTACACATCGCCCATGAAGATCCTTCAACTGAAAACGGAAGATCGACGACTTCTTTAGAAGCCCCAGACAGAGCCACAAGGCAGAAGCTCAGAGTTTCTCTGAAAACCCCCGACGAAAAATCTTAAGGGTGGAAGACTTCGTCTTCCACTAAAAATTGATGCTAACCCTAAAATTTTAAACCTTTCTAAAAACACCGTTGGGAACTTGGGATGCACTAACTCCCCTTGAAGCTGTGGATTGCACCTCGCTCCCTGAAGATGCTCCAACTCAAGACAAGAGAAAGATCACTTCTTCGAAAGCACCGACAAGACCCGTGGCCGAAGCTTAGAGTTTTTAAACCCCCCCTATGAACAATTTTAAGGGTGGAAGACTTCGTCTTCCACTAAAATTTAAAGTTAACTATAAAAGGTTTTCAACCCTGCTAAAGCACCGCTGGAGTGCACTAATCTTGAACCCCCGCTAGGATCGCTTAGAAGTTTCAGGTCTAACACCTACATGGAGTAGTCAACCTCTTCATGAAGCTCGCCATCGGCAGGAATCCATCATGTCTCCCAGAAGATGAAGCAACGACCTTCTCAACAACGGCACATCTACAGAAGAATGGAGTCTAACTTTAGTTAAACTTTACAACCCCTCTAGTCCTACGCTTAGTAATCTCGGGACGAGATTATTTTAAGGGTGGAAGATCTGTCACACCCCAACTTTTGCAACCTTGTTTAGTTGTCCTTAGTGCAAAAATTAGGGGGAACAAAAACTTTTTCTATAGACTAATTAGATGAATTGCCTTGATCTATTTGTTGTAATGAATTGCTCTGATATGTTGGTAGATGAATTGTCTTGATCAACTTGTTGAGTTTTGTCTTGAGTTACCTCCTAGAACAACAACTCTAGTGTTAAAGCAACTTAACCTCTCACTAAATAAAACACATGTGTGTGGCCCTGGAAAATTCTTTTCCTTTCTTTACCAATGCATAAACCCTTTGATTGGTGTATTTCCATAAGTACCCCAACTCACATAATTCTAGTCTCAAGAAAAAAATAGCTGAGCTATGGTCACTCTTGTAGTACCTTAACCTTCTCTCTTTGAAAATAATTGAACCTTTTGACCTAAACCACAAAACCTCTTTTTGTTTTGTCCTATGACTCAAAATCTTAAATTCAAAGGATCTTGCCAAAAACCTTTCCATTTTAAGATTTGCTATGATCACCTTAGATCATGGTATCACAAAATAGTTTCTAAATTTATTTTGCACAAAGTATTTACCAAATGGCTTACCCTTACTCATGTAAAAGCTTTTATGCTTAGTTTTGGTTTCCTAAAATAAAATGGAATGATCCATATTTTCTATTTCCTCTATGGACCATTCACTTCCAAAACCCTTTCTCTTTTTCTTCAAATACTTCAAGTAAGGTTTCTTATTTTATTTCAGATCAAATAAAGGCCATATTCTCCACAACAAAAATCCTAGGACTACTTGATGTGTGATCAAATAATCCATGGCATTGTCTTTGCCTTTAATACATCTCCATGATCCATCTTTAAAACATCACCACTCCATCTAGGCTTGATCTAGGTACTTGATCATTGCCCCAACTTTCCAAAATATTTGTAACACTTCACATGCCATCTCTTGCACTTCTTTTTCCAAATAATTTAACTATGGGGCATTTATATGCAAGTACCCCATGTTAGCTAAATATTATCAAAGCTCCTCATACCTAAGTTCTTGATAAGATGATCTATGTCCTATTTCTTTTCTTTTCCCATCTCTCACCGTTTGTCAATTCCATTTGAGAAAATATTTTTTTCCTCCTCTACTTGGAAGGTGGTGATTATACCCTTCCATGCTCCAATCAAAAATCTTCATGTAGTAATCATAGACCTCACCTATCCAAAAATATCTTGATGAAGTAAACCACTCTCTTTTGGATCACCACCACTACTTCTCCCCTTAACACTACTTTCAAAATTCAACTTGAATGCAATTATCTCCACTTTGGCCCAACCACTTAAAAATTGTTTTTTGCTCAACCCCATACCATCACCATCTCCTTCTCATCTTATTGTGGAAAATTTAAAAAAAAAACTTTGCAAACCTTGTGGTAATCTTTGTCTGCTCAGGTAATACCCTCCAACACCACCATGCACCCTCTTGTATCTCTCTTCCTCCTCCCTTTTCTCTTCCAAAAAAGAGCTAGAGAGCTCCCTCCTTCTCCTTCATATCACATGGCCGAGCCATGGTGTTTTTGTGCCCCCAAACCATGCACCCCCCCTGGCCCAACCCCAACCCCTCCAGAACCTCTCTCTGGACCCTCCCTCTCTTCTGCCTAGGCCCAGGGACGAGCAGCCCAGCCCTATCGACCCAAACCCTAGCCTCCAAGAGACGTACACGCTCCAGAACCATCTCGCGCGCACGCTGCACCCTTCCCGCTCGACCCCTTCTCTTCCCACGCACGTCTCCCTCCTGCGACGTCTCCAGCGTGACGTCATCGCGACCCCCTGACCAAGCCCCTTGCTCGGCTGGTTGGCCGTCGCCACCGCTCCATCGCTCTCCCGTTGGCCACGGCCACCACCCCGCTCCCCCATCCGGCTATAAAAGGCCCCTCCGCCCCAGCCCTTTCCGCTCACTCCCACCACTCCTACCCCTCCCCAGACCCTCCCTAGAGATGCGCCGAAGCCTGCCTCTGGCTGCTGCTCGACGGAGACGCCGCTGCTGCATGGTCACCGTGCGGTGACGGGAAAGTTGGGCCCGACCCAACGTCACCACCCTCCCTCTCTGATCCTTTTCTTCTGGCTCCCAAAGCTACCCCAACCTAACCATGACCCTCTGCGCTGCCCAGGTCCGCCGGAGCTGCCGCCGTCGCTGTTTGCCGGGAGCTGCTGCGAGGAAGAAACCCGCCGGAAGGAGCTGCTGTTCGAGCGGAGGAAGCCCCTGGACGCGCCCCGGGTCCGCCGCAGGTCGCCACCCACCCGCCCTGCCGCCGCCGTCGACCTCTGCTCGCCGCCGGTGAGTCCCCAGTCCGCCCTGCCTTCTTTCCCGTCCGCCGCACGCGCGTGCGTGGTCGCAGGGAGGGAGACGACCCAATCCTCCCCGCGTGCGCTGCATGGTCGGCCACGTCGGCCCATGCAGGCTGGCCCGCCACGGGCCCCCTCTCCCCCTTTTCTTTTTCTCTTTAATTTCCTTCCCTCCACCTGGAATTCCCCCTGGGACGGCCCGATTTCCTCCCCTGCGCGGCCCAGAAACCTTCCCGCCCATTTCGTTTCGTTTAAAAATTTGAATTCCTGTTTATTTGTATTAAAACCAGAGGTGTTCAAATGCAAATAACTAGAGTTATACAATTCCAAATCAAGTGAAACCAATTGCATTGGATCAGAGATTTCAATATCTTTCCAATGCCTCTGGCCTTGTATTTTTAAGATTTTTGTATGATTTTTGGTGAATTAAGCTTGTTCTATGTGTGCTGCAGACTCTAGCTAATTCCTAAAATTGTAAAATTAATATTTTTGGGTGAATCCAATTGTGCTAGTCTTGTTTTAGTACTGGCCATCTAGGAAAAATATTTTTAGTTCTGTTCATACATATTTGTTACTGTTTGTGTTATGTGTGTGTCACATGAAATGTTGTACCAAAACTTTTGTTTATTTAAAATCTTTGACCAACTCTTTTTATTTAAAAATAGTCAACCTATGTTTTAACCTTGCAAAACAAACCCTATGCAACTTAACCTTAGACCTATTGTTTTGCTTAAGTTTTCAAAAGAGTGTAGCATATTGTTTAGCTCCTATTTTTGTATAGTGTCTATTAGCCAAATAAACTAGGAAAATGATTTCCTAATTTTCCAAAAATGTTTAAAAATAAAATATGAATGCTTTTGATGTCAAAACCAATGCACTTGTCTTCTTTGTGGTGTTATATACCAAGGGATAATTAATTTATGTCATGGTGATACCCAAAGATGCAATTGATAATTGGTGAGGCTCTTATGCCCTTCTTAGGTGATTAAATTGGGTTTCCTAAAATCAAAACTATTAAAGTTGTTTTGTAGTATCTATAAGACCTTAGTATGTTAGCCCTTAGTAGAGTGGTTATCTATTGATTGTTGCTTGTTGTATGTTGTTTTGTTGGTACAATGTGTTGATTGTGTTATTTTTATATTTTCCGGCGATAGATGCGAACAATTCGGAGAAGAAGAAGAAGAAGTGGTTCGGACGAAGATTTTATTTATATTGTTGAAATTCTTATTGGATGGAGTTGAAGAAGTCCAGGGACAAATAAGCCAACCAAGGCAAGCCATCTCTTGATCTCTGAATATTGAATCACATATTGTGGTTACTTTGTTATTATTATTGTCTCTCGATCTATCTTGTGTGATTTCTACTTTTGTTGTCGGAGCATGCTTACCGTGAGCATGTTTACTCTCTTTGGCACCTCGCCGACAAACCCCTTTTTGTAAATGGTGGTTGTCAACACCATGATCTTGGTGTACCCTCTAAATGTGATGGGTATGCCCACTTGTCTTGTGTGTGTCGACCTCTTGACACCCTTTTTGCACCCCATAGTGGTATGGTGGTTAGCATCATGCCCTTGTCGTATCTTAAACCCCTTGTTGATGCCATGCATACTTACTCCCAAGTATGTGAACCCCTTGTTGCTGTTATACATACTTACTCTCGAGTATGTTGAACCCCTTGTTGATCTTATGCATGCTTACTCTAAGCATGTATGCCCCCTTGACCACCTATATTATCATCCCCTTAGTGGTATGATGGCTAGCATCATGCCATTGTTGTCTCTTAGTTCTTACATGAAACTATAGGTTGGGAACCCCTTGGAAAAATACCTTGTTGAAAAGAATTTTTGAAAACCTTGGGTGAGTTGGACTTACCCAAGCGTGTGTTTATGAAAGGAAAGGATCTTGGCAAAGATGGTTGGAAAGAAAATCTTGTTTTCGAAAACTTTGGCGCCTAAGTATTCACCCGTGACAATTAACCCGCGCAACCACATTACCCTGGAGTGGGACGGGGCTTAGTCCGTAGTTTGTTGAATTTAACATGAGATACCTTCACCACTCTCTAGGAGGGTCACGATGACCTCTGACACCGGGTTGCGCTCTGAAGGAGGCAATACACTGCATTAACTTGCAGCCGGACGATTACTGAGGGTCTTCTGTCGTGGCGCCGGAGATACGCTCAAAAAGGAGGTATGCTGCCGGGGTGCCGGGAAGGGTTAAGCCCGCAGGGAAGGGCTCATGTTAAGGGAGACAGGCGAAAGACTATGACCGATTATCCGAGTCTCGCATACTTTCGTATGACGATCCGGGGATGATCCCGGCGGATTTATCGGTTCTTGTGGGGAAAGTGCGCAAACTCTGCAGAGTCAAATCTATTCGAATAGCCGTGTCCGCGGTCATGGACGGTTGGAATGGCTGTTGCTTAGCCTGATGAGTTTTTGGTTTACAAAAATTGTTTGGAAAATGAAAGAAAGGAACTTGTTTTCGGAGTACCGGAAGGGTACGGGAATGGTTTGGTTGACCATATGGAGATGGTCGGAAAGGAAACAAAATTGGGTTACCCCCTCCCTAGTGTTTTATGTTGTAGAACTCTTTTGAAGTATCTTCTTCAATAGAGATATAGAGATGTCTTAGATAAATTCTTGAAGTGTCCCCTTCAATCGAGAAGTTGGGATGCTATCTCCACCAAAAACATCTCTTCTCTTCTACATGCTATATCCACGAGAGAAACTATTCTTCCTCTCTTGCCTTCTTTAGTTAGAATTGTTATCACCTTCTTGATGGTTTGCGAGTACAATTCAAATGTACTCACGGCTTTGTCCCTGGCTATTTACTTGGCCAGACTTGGAGGAATTCGACAGATGAAGAAGGAGTCGACGACGTCTATGCGAGCTAGGAACGCCTTCCCAGTCAGTTGCCTGTAGGGTTATGGCAGATGACTTGGGCTCTACGCTGATTGAAGTGATTCCGCGACTCTGATGATTAGATTAGGCCCTTCAAGGCTATTATGTAAAGATTGGTCATGTGACCTCATTGTAATTTTCTTATTCCGTTTTGTAATGGATGATGTAATTTGATATCAGTTCGGTTATGTGTTCACGGCGCACTGATCATGGGATCGTGAACTGTATACATAACAGGGTATTTCGGACAGCTAGTCCGGGGTCCCCACAGACCTTGTTTATAACCTTGAATGCTTACGATATGATATAAGAAGACTATGTGATTTGGTTTTTCATTTTTCTGTTTTTTTGAATTTTGTGCCCACCCATTTGTATCTTGGTCAAATCCTAGGTTTGATAATGATTTAAACAAGTTTAAAATATGAAATGCAAAGCTAAGCATGGATTCTTCTTAGTCACTCTAAAATGAAGCTTTTTGGAGGTTTTGAAATTTCCATGTTTGAAACCCTAAACCACTTCTCTTCATGCTTGACTTCATAAGAGTTTAGGGTTAGGGGGTAGATACATGATTTGTATGGTTTCAATATGTCCAAACCTTGTTTATCAACTTGAATATGCTTACTATATGACGTACATAAGAAGACTATGTACTTTGGTTTTTCATTTTTCTAATTTTTTTAATTTTCTGCCCATTTGAATCTTGGTTAAATCCTAGGGTTGACCATGATTTAAACAAGTTTATAACATGAAATGAAAAGGTAAGGATGGATCCTTCTTAGTCACTCTAAAATGAGTCTTTTGGGAGGTTTATGAAATTTCCATGTTTGAAACCCAAAACCACTTCTCTTCATGCTTGACTTCATTCATAAGATAGAGTTTAGGGGTTAGGGGTATAGATACATGATTTGTCTGGTTTGAATATGTCTAGACCTTGTTTAACAACTTGAATGCTTACTATATGACATAAGAAGACTATGTACTTTGGTTTTTTATTTTTCTGATTTTTTTAATTTTCCGCCCATTTGAATCTTGGTCAAATCCTAGGTTTGACCAAGATTTAAACAAGTTTAAAACATGAAAATAAAATGGTAAGCATGGATCCTTATTAGTCTCCCTAAAATGAAGCTTTTGGGGTTTTTTGAAATTTCCATGTTTGAAACCCAAAACCACTTCTCTTCATGCTTGACTTCATAATTAAGACAGAGTTTAATTAGGGTTAGGTGTAGATATATACATGATTTTTCTGGTTTGAATATGTCTAGACCTTGTTTATCAACTTGAATGCTTACTATATGACTTAAGAATAATGCTATGTGCTTTGGTTTTTCATTCTTTTAATTTTTCTGAAGAATCTTGGTCAAATCCTAGGTTTGACCAAGATTTAAACAAGTTTAAAACATGAAAATGAAAAGGGAAGCCTGTATCCTTCTTAGTCACTCTAAAATGAAGCTTTTGGGAGTTTTTTTTTCCATGTTTGAAACCCAAAACCACCTCTCTTCATGCTTGACTTCATAAGACAGAGTTTAGGGGTTAGGGGTAGATACATGATTTGCATAGTTTGAATATGTCTAGACCTTGTTTCTCAACTTTAATGCTTAGTACTATATGACATAAGAAGCTTTTGGGATGTTCTTGAAATTTCCATGTTTGAAACCCAAAACGACTTCTTTTCATGCTAGACTTCATAAGATCGACAGGGGTAGATACACGATTTGTATGGTTTGGATATATCTAGACCTTGTTTATCAACTTGAATGCTTACGATATGATATAAGAAGACTATGTGATTTGGTTTTTCATTTTTTTTTTTTTGAATTTTGTGCCCACTTTGTCTCTTGGTCAAATCCTAGGTTTGATAATGATTTAAACAAGTTTAAAATATGAAATGCAAAGCTAAGCATGGATCCTTCTTAGTCACTCTAAAATGAAGCTTTTTGGAGGTTTTGAAATTTCCATGTTTGAAACCCAAAACCACTTCTCTTCATGCTTGACTTCATAAGAGTTTAGGGTTAGGGGTAGATACATGATTTGTATGGTTTGAATATGTCCAAACCTTGTTTATCAACTTGAATATGCTTACTATATGACGTACATAAGAAGACTATGTACTTTGGTTTTTCATTTTTCTAATTTTTTTAATTTTCTGCCCATTTGAATCTTGGTTAAATCCTAGGGTTGACCATGATTTAAACAAGTTTATAACATGAAATGAAAAGGTAAGGATGGATCCTTCTTAGTCACTCTAAAATGAGCCTCTTGGGAGGTTTATGAAATTTCCATGTTTGAAACCCAAAACCACTTCTCTTCATGCTTGACTTCATTCATAAGATAGAGTTTAGGGGTTAGGGGTATAGATACATGATTTGTCTGGTTTGAATATGTCTAGACCTTGTTTAAAAACTTGAATGCTTACTATATGACATAAGAAGACTATGTACTTTGGTTTTTTATTTTTCTAATTTTTTTAATTTTCCGCCCATTTGAATCTTGGTCAATTCCTAGGTTTGACCAAGATTTAAACTAGTTTAAAACATGAAAATAAAATGGTAAACATGGATCCTTATTAGTCTCCCTAAAATGAAGCTTTTGGGGTTTTTTGAAATTTCCATGTTTGAAACCCAAAACCACTTCTCTTCATGCTTGACTTCATAATTAAGACAGAGTTTAATTAGGGTTAGGTGTAGATATATACATGATTTTTCTGGTTTGAATATGTCTAGACCTTGTTTATCAACTTGAATGCTTACTATATGACATAAGAATAATGCTATGTGCTTTGGTTTTTCATTATTTTAATTTTTTCTGAAGAATCTTGGTCAAATCCTAGGTTTGACCAAGATTTAAACAAGTTTAAAACATGAAAATGAGAAGGGAAGCCTGTATCCTTCTTAGTCACTCTAAAATGAAGCTTTTGGGAGGTTTTTGAAATTTCCATGTTTGAAACCCAAAACCACCTCTCTTCATGCTTGACTTCATAAGACATAGTTTAGGGGTTAGGGGTAGATACATGATTTGCATAGTTTGAATATGTCTAGACCTTGTTTCTCAACTTTAATGCTTACTATATGACATAAGAAGACTATATACTTTAGATACATTTAAACTTGAAACCCAAAACGACTTCTCTTCATGCTAGACTTCATAAGATCGACAAGGGGTAGATACATGATTTGTCTGGTTTGGATATAGCTAGACCTTGTTTATCAACTTGAATGCTTACGATATGACACAAGAAGACTATCTTTTTTTCTGATTTTTTTAATTTTGTGCCCATTTGTATCTTGGTCAAATCCTAGGTTTGACAATGATTTAAACAAGTTTAAAATATGAAAATGCAAAGGTAAGCATGGATCCTTCTTAGTCACTCTAAAATGTGGCTTTTGGGAGGTTTTTGAAATTTCCGGCCATGTTTGAAACCCAAAACCACTTCTCTTCATGCTTGACTTCATAAGACAGAGTTTAGGGGTTAGGGGTTTATAGATACATGATTTGTCTGGTTTGAATATGCCTAGACCTTGTTTAACAAATTGAATGCTTACTATATGACATAAGAAGACTATGTACTTTGGTTTTTCATTTTTCTGATTTTTTGCCCATTTGAATCTTGGTCAAATCCTAGGTTTGACCAAGATTTAAACAAGTTTAAAACATGAAAATAAAATGGTAAGCATGGATCCTTCTTAGTCACCCTAAATGAAGTTTTTGGGAGGTTTTTGAAATTTCCATGTTTTAAACCCAAAACCACTTCTCTTCATGCTTGACTTCATAAGACAGAGTTTAGGGTTAGGGTTGAGGTAAATGAGTATATTGCACTAGCCAGTATTAGTACTCAAGGGGAAAACTGAGCACACAAAAAATGCTAAATTTCCAGGGTTAGACTCGAGTACGCGTGTTGCGGTGCAGAAGTGGAAGACGTGCAATTGTTGACGCGTAGACGCGGGTCGCGGTGCAGAAGTCGAAGACGTGCAATCGTGGACGTGTGTCGCGTTGCAGAAGCCCAAGACGTGCAGACGATCAATGGTGGACGCGTAGGACGCGGGTTGCATTAACCACCCCTCGCCTTTATAGACGCCTCCTCGCACTATCTCTGTCACTCTCACTGCTCATGAAGGCTATCACGTCCCAATCGTCTCCAAAGGCCTTGCACGAAGATTTTGGGCTAGATTGCCCGTGTATATGTATATTATAGTAGATTGCATCTTAGTTTAGAATTAAAAAGATAGAGTTTAGCTCGTACACGGTTAGGTGTACTTCCGAATTAGAAAGTCCCTTGGACTATAAATATGTACCTAGGGTTATTGAGAAAGGAGGACGAACACGTTCACAACAAATCAATCTAGGCGCATCGCCACCCCTTGTTTCGAGGGTTTCTCCCGGGTAAGCAACATGCTGCCTAGATCGCATCTTGCGATCTAGGCAGTATCAGTTTATTCGTCATTGGTGTTGCTCGTGCTGAAGCCTTTTTGATGGCGAGCAACACCCTTATCTTAGGTGTTTTGGGGTTGATCACAATGCTTTCACGATGCACTTGTTTAGTTACGCTACCCCTCGATATCTAGCTGCCCTTACACCTATTTTAGGTGTAGGGGCAGCATCTTGCTTAATCTTTATTTAGTAGATCTGATCCGTTATAGTTGCTCCTTGTTCCTCAAGGATTGGTTTGATATCTGTATGGTTAGGCCTTATAAACGGGTTGAACGATCCGGTAGTGCGTGAGGTGTGGTTTATTAAGCTCTAGAGGGATTGTTCCGGGGATCAACTTCACGTTGGTTTTTAGGCCTCTTTAGGGCTGGTTTTCCATTATCTTACGTATCTGCTAGGCTCAACTACGCATAGGATGTTCCGATTATACGGTGAAAACCCTAGACTATCGTAGATTAGTTTAGCTTGATATCGATAAAGCATGATCCCCATGTCCTTATAAATCTAACATGAACCATGGGGCAATCGGCTCTTTGAGCCGATCCACAGAACAATTTAAGAGCCGCTCATATTTAATGTTTACGTGTTTGCCATGCAGGAAATTAGTCGAAGCAATCCATCACCTTCCTGACCAGGTATAGGTCAGGTGGCACGCCCTCGTAAGCACCAGGACGCGTGTACCAGAAGGCTTTGCGGGCCGTCGCCCGAGGGACCAGGGTCAGCCGCAATCCTGGGAGCCTCCCGGCTCTACGGTGTTGCCCGTCGCTGCTCGCCGGTGGGTTTCTGACCGCAACACATTCTGGCACGCCCGGTGGGACACTCTACAGCAACCACTACGTCGACATCTGCAGCAACCATGTCAAAAGCCGCGGATGAGGTGGTGGGCGAACCAGTCACGTACGCAGATCTGCCGGAAGAACACAAGAAGAAGTACGATGAGATGAAAACCATCTTAGAAGCCGATCTCATCGGCTCTTTCACGAAGACCCGTTCACATGGCATCAGATGGAAAGGGTTCTCCCCTGAAGGTGCCCTCGATGAAGTAGACCTCTCTACCTCTTCAGAGGAACGCACCAGAGCTCTACGCCAGGAGATTAATTACATGGTAGCTCATTCCCTACACCGCCATTCTGAGAGCTTGGTGAACGCTTTTGAGCGCGTTGCGGTCCGAGTGGTGCAAGAGATCATGAAGCATCAGTACTCTCCGTCAGGACCTACCCTGGGAACTCACCAGGGAGAGATACCACTCCAGATTAGACCACCGCTGCCATTCGCGCTCGCAGCACCAGACCAGGGTTCACCGGCGTACGTTGTCTACAAGGTTGGAGGCGATCCTAGCGATTGCCAATTCCTATATGAGCCGCCCAAGGAAATCCCACATGGATACGTGTGCACGTACGTGCCGGACTGCAATGCCTTGGCGCGCACAAGCCAGATCGCACCAACAGGGATCTCTGGAGTAGATGCTGACAAACAAGCATGGCTGGCTAAATATGCTACTGGAACGAGTCATGAAGGTTCGGTCCCTACAGCTAATACCATGGAGCAGATCAGCACTATCTTGAGAGACCAGTTCGGCATCTTGCCGAAGAGGAAAGCAATCGGCTATTCCAAGCCGTACCCCGACGAGTACGATCTGATCCCGCTGCCACCCAAATATCGGCTCCCTGAATTCTCAAAATTCAATGGAGCAGAAGGAGCTAGCTCAATAGAGCACGTAAGCCGATATTTGGCACAGCTGGGCTTGATTTCAGTATCAGACCCATTACGTGTGAGGTTTTTCGCACAATCTCTTACGGGATCAGCCTTTGGATGGTACACCTCGTTACCACCAAACTCAGTCCACACATGGAAGCAGCTAGAAGAGCAGTTTCACATGCAATATCATTCAGAAGCTACCGAGGCTGGTATTGCCGATCTAACACAAGTGCGGCAGAGGCGAGGAGAAACAGTATCTGAATACATCCAACGTTTCAGGACTGTCAGGAACCGATGTTATTCGGTTCGTTTATCTGAGAAGGAAGCGATCGATCTGGCAGTACTGGGTCTCGCAACGCCGATCAAGGACCTGACTTCCCAAGCAGAGTACAGTTCATTGTCGCACATGGTGCAGAAACTCACATCATATGAGCAGCGACACCCTGAATTGTACCAAGACAAGTTCAAGCGTCCGATAGGCCTGGTTGAGATGGAAGAAACTGAAGATCCTACACCAGACCTAGAAGTAGCTGTAGCTGAATGGGCTCGGGGGGCAAACCCCGTGTCCTGCAAATGGGTGAAACAACCAGGGCCTCCAAAAGGGTTTGACTTTGATTTAAGCAAAACTGAGCAGATTTTTGATTTGCTGCTGAAGGAGAAACAGCTGAAGTTACCCAAAGGCCACAAGATCCCTACGTCACAGGAGATGAACGGCAGGCCATACTGCAAATGGCATCACACGTTCACCCGCCACCAACGACTGCAAAGTATTGCGCGCACAGATTCAAATGGCAATAGAATCAGGCCGATTAATCTTCGGACAATTTGCCATGAAAGTAGACACACATCCGTTTCCTGGCGTCAACATGGTGGATCTCAGTCACTCCATAAGATGCGAGCCAGGTTTCTCTTTTGATGTCAACATGGCCGGGCTGGTGAACCGCCATGGAAAGGATAAAGCAGAAAGTAGTCACTCCCGTGGCAAGGACAAAGAGGAGGCCGATCCACGCGACCGGCCCCAATATGATGACAGACGGTACCTGACCGAGGAAGAAGTGAGAAGCGTGCGGTACCAACGACCACTCTCCGCGCATCTCCTTAACAAATATGAGCAGCAGTATGACCGACGTCGGCGCTACGACGTAGATGATGAGAGATATCGTCGGTCTGATGCAGATGACAGGAGGTATCGTCGATATGATAGAGACAACGAAGGGTATGAGCGTCACGCTAGAGGGAGGTCAAGAGAGCAAGAAGACATGGATAGGCATTGGAACTGTCCTTTCTTTAAACACTGCTGGGACTCAGGAATGAGCCGATTACCTACAATCGAGAACTGCCCAGAGTGTAGACAGCAGAGGAAGGGAACAAATGAAGTTTCAGTGTTCAAGCGTCTAGGGCCTCTCCCACCTCAGAACAAACGAGCTGAGTCATCTCAAGATGAAGATTTTGAGGAGTCAGATGAAGAAGAAGATAGGTACCACCGGCCAAGGTGGTGCCCTGATGGACTCAGCCACTCTCAGAAGCGTAGGGTGCAGCGGCTACGAAACCTGGAGGAAGCCGAGGCACAGTACCTGTACACGTTGAGGAAGGCACGGCCCGATCTGGCCGTGAAAATTCAGCAAACATTGGAGACGGAGGCGCGCCCGCCAAAGAAAGTGTGGCGCCCCAAACAGACAAAAGCCGATGCAGAGGCATCGGCTGATACAAACATGGTGTTCATACTCCCGTCAGAGTTTTGTGCTCCAAACGACGAGGAAGTATCGGTGGCTCAATTCGACTGCGGTCCACGGCCAGTGATCTTTGAGAAGCCACGAGAGAGGAGCTACAGGCATTTGAAAGCTCTATACCTAAAAGGTTATATCAATGGGCAGCCTGTCAACAAGATGTTGGTTGACACGGGAGCGGCAGTCAACATAATGCCGTATTCCATGCTACGACGTTTGGGACGCTCCAACGATGATCTGATCAAGACCAACGTCACATTAAGCGATTTCAATGGCCAAGCATCAGAAGCAAAAGGTGTTCTGAATGTAGATCTGACCGTAGGCCGAAAAACCATCCCTACCTCGTTCTTCATCGTCGACAGCAAAAGCACCTACGCTGTCCTGCTAGGAAGGGATTGGATTCACGCTAACTGTTGCATTCCATCCACAATGCACCAATGCATCATACAGTGGGATGGAGATGAAGTGGAGGTCGTTCAGGCAGATGACTCAATCGAGATCTCACTAGCTGCCATGAATATTTGGGATGCAGACGACCAAGAGCCGCTCTCTGGAATCAGTTTGGACGGCTGTGAGCGCATCGAAGCTTCAAAAAACGGAGTGAGGCTGGTATTATCCACCGGCCTGACAGAGTAGCAAGATCCAAGGCAC